>APFE031663279.1:0-13401 GCA_000404065.3 Pinus taeda | reverse complement strand
TCCGGTTTGGTTTACGAACTGAACAATTTGGAGTTTGTCTTGCCTCTTTGGTTTTCTCTTGTTTGCTTGCTTGGATAGCTTTTTGGATTGAGTTTCTTGCTGCCTCTTGCTTCCTGGCTTACCTAGATACTGTAAACCAAGCCCTGGACTGCTTATTTTTCTTTTTGAAATTGGCAAACTTCATTAGCGCGGTTTTTTCTTTGACAATCGCGCTAGTGGCTCTTGTTGCTAACTGACAACCCGCGCGAATCTCTGTGTAGCGCGAGTTACATCCTGACAGTCGCGCCAAGCCTCTTAGCTTTTTGAGTTCGCTTGTTTGCCAGCCTTCCGAGCTTGGATTTGTATCTTGCCACATCTTTTTTCGACTGCTTGAGTGTGTTGGAGTCTTGTTTGACTGGTTTTGAGTCTCTCTTTTGAGAAATTCGTAATTTTATTTCCTTTGATCATTACTTGAAGGTTTGTCTCAGTCTCTTCACAATTTTGCATATTTTTGCTTTTGTTTTTGCAAAAAAAATTCCCCCTCATTCGCCGGGGGGGGGGGCTAAATTGTGTGAGTGTTAATCACCTTTGAGTGTTTTTATTTTTTGATCTTTGGAAATCTCACCCAATTTTCTTGATTTTCACTTGATTGGTTCTTAGATTACATTAGAATCATCTTGTGTTTGAGAATTCTCTTGCATAGATCACACGTGCATAATTAGAATCCTCATTTGTGCATAGATTACATTTGCATACTTTTCAAGTGAATTGCGCATAGATTACAATTGCATAGATTACCTTTACCCTTTGGGTGTTTTCCATTTTCTATCGATTTCACATTTCTAGCCCTAGGGCATCTAGTGGCTTTGTGTATCGAGCCTCCCTTAAGAGTTTTGGTCTTCTATTGGTCCAGTCAACTTTCTGATTGCTCCCTCACACTCATTTAGTGGTTGTTAATCGTTTCATTGCGTTATTCGGGTGACTTGCTCCATTTCCACTTGAATTCCGCTTTGTCTCACTTTGAGCCTAGATTACACGGGTCATTGGTGCTTTTGGGACTGTTCTCATTCTTTGGAGGTTTTCTTGGTGATTTAGGGAACTGAATGTGCTTGTATTGAACAAAATTTGTTTGTTATCATTTCTCAAAGTTTTTTAGTGCATTTTGCCATCAGCAAAAAAATCTCTTTTGCTTTGTATTATTTAATGAGAATTAGGAACTTTTCATTTTGATTAGTGATCAGTGATCTTGAGGAAAAGTTTGTCAATTTTCATTAGCTACATTAGGGAAATTCTTTGTTGTTTTGTGATCATTTCATTTGTATGAAATCTCTTGAACTCTCTCGTAACTAGCATTCATCGAATGAAATGACATGTTTTGGCATATAGCTTGCATCTAGGCAATTGTGAAAGATTACATACGGGAGGACCTGAAACCGAAACCAAATTGAAGATCAACCATAAAATGAACTGAATAAAATTAACAACGCATTGGAACTTAACGCTCACATTCTAGAGGTCTAGGCTAGAGACGTGCTCCAGCGTCGTTAAACCTAGTCACTTTTGTTCTCGCATTAAGGTTGGGTGATTCCTCGTGTGATTCAGCTGTGGTCTAGTACGGACTTGTGCTCCCACGTACCGTCGAGTATATGGGGGGACCCCACTAGGTTATCATCCTTGATCCATAGGAAGCCCTGTCTGCCGCCTTACAAGCCGTAACGCACCGAACACAGCATTCGGGAAGATTGACTACAGTATGGAAAGTCCTTGTTTTTCATATGATTGCCAAGGTGTATAAGCAGTTTTACGGATTGTCTGGTAAATCCTTTGCCTAGATTCTCTAGAGTAGTCACTTTTGATCCTTTTTAGACTCCTTAAAAGAAAAGGCTCACTTGAGCAGTTTGTCACTTCGGGCTCACAAAACATTCGAAGGCGACTAGAGTCACCTTTTTGTCCTTTTCTCGACTGTTAAAACATGAAAAGGTCAAGTTCAGTTCCTCTGTCTTAAAATTTATTCGGCCGCGTTCACATTTACCCGGTTAGGTCTTGTTCGCGTTAGCTTGAGTAGGTTTCTTTCTCATTCTTGATGGCAACTTTCTCGGGGTTCACCAACCCAAGTTTCCCCCCTGACGGGAATCCTGGTCATTTCCCTCCTCTCGGGAATTTTGGTGCTCCTTACATGGCAACGTTGTCCCTCCCAGGGTTAACTGTTGGGTTTCTTGTTCGGTTGTTCTCAACCTCTATGGTCCCTGCCATCTCACCTACTGATCAATCAGTCCCTCCACCTGAACAACCTCATGTTGATTCTAAGGTGGACCTCTCCCCTTCTACGCCCACTTCTACGTCCTCATCTTCTACTTCGCCTAGTGAAAGTCTCGATTCGAGTAACCAGGTGGCTAAGAAGAAGAAGAAGAAGACAAAGAAGAAGAAGGCTCTCAAAGGAGAGGCTAAAAGCGCAGCTGCCCCCTCGAGTACACCTGAAGTTGGGCCACCTTCTGCTCCTCCGCAGAAGGTCAAGTTTCCTTGTAGATTGTGCAAGGAGGACCACCTTCTTCGTGATTGTCCTGGCATTCCCAGGGTCTTAGAAGTATGGTCTTGTGATCCGGCCCGCCCCTCATCACCCTCTGAATCTCACGGCGATGCTACCCTATCAGTTAGGAATAGTAAAGGAAAAGGGAAGATTCGAATCCCTTGCAGACTTTGTGAAGGAAATCATCCCCTTCACCTTTGTCCGCTCATGGATGAAGCCTCCGATGTCTTGGAAAGTCTCATGGCTCCCTCACCCCAACTCCCCGTTGGATATCAACGTCTTTCTGCAAATGCAGATCTTCCCCCTACTGACCACGAGATTGGTTCAAATTCCTCTCTTGTCCAACCTCCTCTTCCTGAACTTGGCTCTGCCCAGCCTGTTCCAGACCAACTATTGGTCGGAAAGAGTGTCGACTCGAGTTCACCACCCGATCACTCTGTTTTGGAAGGGCGTAATTCCCATGTTCTTCTCGTCTCCTCAAATTCCCCTGAGCCCGGAAATGACTCTCCTATCCCAGCTGCTCCCGAAATTCCCTCTTCGGTTCCTATGGAGCATGGGGGCGATCATACGATTCCCCCACCAAGTAGTTTGGCCATCTCCTTTGATTGGAGTCACCTGACCGCTTTCCACCTTCCATCCCATGTGCCTTTCCAGATTACGGTACTTTCCTGTGATAAGGCGGTACCTGGCACTGTTCTGGATGAAGGTGCGTCGGTCAGTCTTATGCCGTACACTACTTGGAAAGCTTTAGGTTCCCCACAGCTCGGGCCGGTCACTCAGAATCTGTTGGCTTTCGACGGAGGAGCCTGTGCATCTCTAGGAGTCCTCCCCAAGTTACCTATTACTTTGGGAGGTAAAACCATCTATATCGACGTGTTGGTTACCCAAGGTGTTTTAGATTTCAGTCTTCCCCTTAGTCGCGACTATGTTTATGCTATGGGGGCCCTTGTCTCTTCGCTTTTCCGTGTGGTTTGTTTTCCACACGATGGAAGAATGGTGATTGTCGATCAATTGTCATTCGTTAGTCCCCCGACGCCTCCTGCGTAGTTGTCATCCACTCTTAGTTTTTATACACCAGTTGTATCTGACCCCCGCAAATCAACTATGTGGCCACCTATCCCATACCTGTATCCAGCGATGCCGCCTTCATGCATAGTGTCCTTGGGACATTGGATCCTGACGTCCAAGATGTTGACCTCCCACCGGGAAAGCCACTCTTGGAAGCCCCAACTTCCTGTTCATTATGATGAAGTTTGGGCGGAGCATAGTTCGCTTTCCTGTGTCAAGCTCCTTAAAAAATGAAATTAGGTGTACCGAGGATAGTTTTGATCTTATGGCAACCTCGTTACAAAACGAAACAATCTCTCGGAGCATAGTTCGCTTTCCTCTGTCAAGCTCCTTAAAAAATGAAACTAGGTCTGGCGGAGCATAGTTCGTTTTCCTATGTCAAGCTCCTTAAAAAATGAAACTGGGTCTGGCCGAGCATAGTTCCTGATCTTGTGTCAAGCTCGTTAAAAAATGAAACAAGGGTTATGAGGATAGTTCTTTTATTGTGTCAACCTCATTAAAAAATGAACCAAGCCCCCTTCCAAATCGAGTCTTTTGATTAAGATCTCGTAAAATACAAGTCGAGTCTTTCCAAGATCTCGAGAGTGAACCTTCATTCCATCCACTTTGTTGAATGCAATGAAGCTTGGGGGGCATGTACCTTGTTTTGCGTCATTATGCTGGGGGCATGCGAACTTATAACAAGCATAGTTATTCATTTCAAGCTTGTGTAAACATGAAACCGAATCCAAGCAAAGTTCTCCATGGTTCAAGCTTGTGTAAAAATGAACCCATACTCGAGTCACCTTTAAGCTCTTTTCTGACTCGTAAAATATCAAAGGATTGGCGAGTATTTTTCCCTTTTTTAACTCGTTAAAGAGAATAAAAATGGAGGTCTTCTTTCAGCTCTTTTCTGACCGTCTAAACATGAAAAGATTGTCGAGTTGTTCCTCTTGACTCGTTAAACGTAAATGAGAGGTGGTCGTCTTTAAACTCTTTTCTGACTGTTTAAAAACGAAAAGATTGTCGGACCGTTGTCATTTCCGGTTCGTTAATGGTAATGAAATGATGTGATATCGATCACTTTTTTACTTTTTCGGGTCGGTGTCACTATTCACGAAAAGTACTCCTCGGTCGTAATGGCCAGGAGGTTCTTTCAAGCATGATTTTATACTTTTTCAGACTCGAGAGACACAACTTTACGAGAAAGGACACCCCTGGAGTTTCCTTTTCGCTGTCTTTTCAAACCCCCTAAACATGAAAAGACGCCGAGTTTTTCCTTTGTCAGACTCGTTAAAAATTTAATGACATCAGGTTTCGTCGTGATGACACCATTCAAGCATATGCTATCCCCGTCAAGCTTGCCATCCAAAAATAATCGGGGTACTCACCAAAAATGGTGGGGGAATAAAGGAATCATAATCGTCGTCGTCGGCAGTATGTCGCTCTTGAACATGGCACTTTCTGCATTTGTGTCTGGGTGGGGACATCTTATTTCATTTCACACATGCCTCCATGGGTTTGGGTTCTCCTATTTGACCATTCATCTGCTCATCGTTTTGTCATCATGAACCCTGATCATTTGACATCAAATACTGCCAAATCCGTTGTCGTGCCGCCGATATGTTCAAGAGAAGTTGACCTCTGCAGAATACTCAATCCCCCTTCAATATCTCACATAAAACATGTTATCCCTCTTTGTCTCGTGTCGATGATGTGGGAAACATTATGGCCCACCTTCGATCAAGATCACTTCCTGTCGACTTCAGCTCATTATCCAGGAAGATGACCTAGAGACTCCCTTCAGGTGCCTTAGGGCATGCATGCCTCAATGGTAGGTTCTTCATGTTCAACGCGAGGTTTTCATCATTGGCCTCCGATCAGATGATTCTACGGGTGTTCGACACCAGCTCATTGATTCGCACATCGTGGATTGTACCTATAGTACCTTGAGGACCATCGTCATTATTGGTGGTACCTCTCGCATCTGTTAACAGTTTTCATCATTGACTGGTAATCAGATGATGTTCATGCATGTTCGACTTCGACTCTTGTATTCACATGCCTGAACTTGTACTGTGTTCGGATAGAGTTGGAGCGCAAGACCACGGATTGTGCATATTGAAATCCAGGCTGCATTTTGTGGAAGGTTGTAATCATTACATGACTCATTTATTGGATGGCTGCGACCATACCTGAGTCCATTTATTGAACCTCATCGAATGGTTGTGTCCATACCTGGGATCCAGTTTTATATACTCTGTTATGGATGGCTGCACCCATACCACATCTATCATGTACTTGAGATATCAGTGGTACTTCTTTTCCGCAGGTTCTCCGGCGGAAGTGTTTTCAGTCACACATGTTCTTGTAAAGCACTTCACCCCTCTCTCTCTCTCTGGCCTCATGCTTTAGGGGGCATCTGTTTCACAGTAATTTGTCACCATTTTTTACCGTCCCTATTACCCCTCTCCTGCATCTTGGAGGACTCATTCCAGGACTTGTGAGAAGTGACAAGACTTGAAACCACTTGCATCATTCACCTCTGAACATGAGGTGCATATGCCCTGAAGACATCTCCTACACCTTGCCCTTAAAAATATCCATTTTTACAGTAGCGCTGGCCCACTGTGTTATGCCCGCGCCAATGGGGAAAATCCTATAAAAGGGGCACGCTATTAGCGCTCTGTCCCAGAGTCACAATCGCGCCAACCTTTTTGGGCAAAGTGTTGAACCAATCAACCTCCAAAATTTCTATCCAACTCATTCACCAACTGAATCCAAGTTAAGTGAGGATGGTTTGGCTTCAAATCTCCTTGAATGGGAAGTAGTTTGCCACCATTCCATAGAAGTTTCCAAGTGATGAAGCCAAATCCATTATTGTTGTGATTGATCTTATCTCTTCCTTTTCATCTATAAAAGCTTGTCTCCATGGCTTGAGCAAGCTAGTCCTAGTTCTAGTTCTAGTTCGAGTTCTGGTTCTAGTGGCAATACTTGTGCTGAAAGGAAGACATCAAGAGATTAGAGTTGCAAGAGCCTTCTTTGTGTCCATAAGGCTTTACCTAAGTAAGGAGATCTTGTCACCAAAGAGAGAGAGACTTGTCCCTCATCCCTTCAAGCTTTGCAAGACTTGTGTAGCTGAGCACCCAGCCAAAGGAGGACTTGACGTCAGGACGCTGGTTGTATTCTCCTTTGTTGATTATTAATAATAGATGACTATCATTATGGTTCCATTCTCATTGTACTTGTAATGGTTGATGTTGAATTATATCCTTCCTGACTGATGTATAATTGCATATATTAGATTTCACGCTTGTGTTTGTGTTGTTCTCTTTGTGTGCAGGTGTCCATTCACGCGGATAGTGGAGGATCGTGACCGGCCAAGGCAAAGGAATCTGGGCGACGTCTCTTCTACAAATTAAAGCATTGGATCTCAAGTAGGTCTTCATCACCTACCTTTTATTTGCAATTAGGAACTTGCATGATAGCATTGTTTGATTGTTGCTAGACCTGTTCTGGGCTAGTAGGCATCGCCTCTATCCATAGAGGGGATTTACCTCTCCAGCAATTTGGCGACTCCGCTGGGGAGTTTAGCTTGTTGTTTAATTTTTAAACTTAGATGGAGTCTGAAACACGGCCAGATAGCCTTCGAAACACTATTGCTTTGCAGTAGTGAAGTAGATCAAAGCCGCTTTAGTCGATCTCCGGTTTGGTTTACGAATGAATAATTTGGAGTTTTGTCTTGCCTCTTTGGTTTTCTCTTGTTTGCTTGCTTAGATAAGCTTTTGGAATTGAATTTATTGCTGCCCCTTGCTTCCTGACTTGCTTAGATATTGTGACCCAAGCCCTGGACTGCGTATTTTTCTTTTGAAATTGGCAAACTTTGTTAGCGCGATTTTTCCCTTCACAGTCACGCTAGTGGCCCTTGTTGCTAACTGAAAACCCGCGCCAATCCCTGTTTAGCGCGAGTTGCAGCCTGACAATCACGCTAGGCCTTTTAGTTTTTTAGTCCACTTGTTTGCCTGCTGTCTGAGCTTGGATTTACATTTTGCCACCTCTTTTTCAGTTGCTGGAGTGTGTTCGATCCCTGTTTGTCTGGTTCTCAACCTTTGTCCTTCGGGTGTTTGCCTCTTTCCATCGATTTCACACCTCAACCCTAGGGCATCTAGTGGCCGTGTGTGTCGAGCCTCCCGTGGGAGTTTTGGGTTCTTTGATTGTCCAGTTAACCTTGTGATTGCTTTTCGCACTTGTTCAGTTATTTTTGAAGTGTTTTTGATTGATTTCCAACTGAATTGCTCTTGCTTGCTTGGATTTCATTCTAGCCTTGTTTAAGCTTAGATCACATAGCTCGTACAAAGCCTTGTTTTCCTTTCGATTTGGAGAACTGTTTTAGTGTCTTGGGATTTCATTGAGCCTTCATTGAGTGAATTTGCCACTTTTCTCAGTGTTGTTATCTTTCAAAATTCATTCTAGTGCATTGTGCTTATAGGAAGGAAAATCAAATAATCTCTTTTGCGTTTAATAGTGAATGGAATAGAACTTTTCATTATTTGCATTATTGAAAAGAAAAAAGTTTTGTTTATTTGCCATTAGCTACATTAGGGTGTTTGATTGATTGTGTTCATTTTGTTTGATTGAAATTCTTAACCTTCTCATAGTTAGTATTCATCGAACGAAATGGCATTCTTTGGCATGTAGCTTGCATCTAGGAAATTGTGAAAGATCACATACGGTAGGACCTGAAATTGAAATTTAACTAAAGATCAACCATAAAATAAACCGAATCAACTTAAAAACGCATTGGAACATAACGCGAACATTCTAGAGGTCTAGGCTAGAGACATGCTCCGGCGTCGTTAAACCTAGTCACCTTTGTTCTCACATTAAGGTTTGGTGATTCCTCCTGGTGTGGTTCAATTGTGGTCTAGTACGGACTTGGGCTCCCACGTACCGTTGCGTATATATGGGGAGACTCCACTAGGTTTGCATCCTTGATCCATAGGAAGCCGTGTCTGCCGCCTTACAAGCCGGCACCGAACGCAACATTCGGGAAGATTGACTCCAGTACGGAAAGTCCTTGGTTTTCATACGATTGCCAAGGTGTATAAGCAGTTTTACGAATTGTCTGGTAAACCCCTTGCCTAGTTTCTCCAGAGAAGTCACTTTTTGATCCTTTTCGGACTCTGTAAAAGAAAAGGCTCTATTGAGCATTTGTCACTTCGGGCTCTTTAAACATTCGAAGGCGACTAGAGTCATCTTTTGTCCTTTTCTCGACTCTTAAAACATGAAAAGTTCAAGTTGTGTCCTAATGTCATAAAAATGTATTCGGCCACGATAACATTTACCTTTGTAGATCTTGTTTGCATTTAGTTTTGAGTAGGGTCTCTTATCGTTAGTTTTCTTAGGGTCTTTGTTTGATCATCCTGGCGGATCCATCGATCCCCTCTCCTGTCCCAAGTGACCAAGGGTCTCCATCTTCTACTGCCCCTGAGACACCTGTTTGTGATGCCCTTCCTATCGTTCCGAGTGTCCAACCGTTGAACTCTCGAGCTCCAGAGGACGAGCTTTACGACTTGTTTTGGAACCCTGTTTGGGAACCCTCTGAAGAGGATTTTCCCACTACTCTTGTTGGTGTTGCGTCTCCGATGGCTTGTTCCGATATGAAGGATACATCTCCTGTGTCGAGTGGGACGCCCGTTATGTCGAGTATTGATACTCCCATTTCGGTTACATCCCCAATCATCTCTACGCCCTACACCATTACACCTCTCGGTATCACGGTGCCGGCGCGCTATAGATCTCTGAGGGATACTATGAACTCTGCAGGTTCCTATTCTATGTGGGATCAAAACATCATCCCTACTACAGGACCGTTTGTTTCCCAAGTTCACCATACTGCTGTTACAGCAGTCCCAACCAATCCGACCGTCTGTGTCGCGTCATCAACTCCAATTGTTAGTGCCGTTACAACATCTTCTGTTGTCACTTCGGCTGCAGGCCCATCTCGAGGTCCAGTACAAAGTGGTAAATCGACACATACTGCTAGAGTTGTCCACCCCGCAAGTGGTGCACCTCCTCCTTCTGATCCTTTGACGGCAGAGGAGGCGTATTACCAGTACTTGCATAATGTCCAGAACCCAGGTGGGCAAGGCCCCTATTATGATCCTGAGAATCATTATTTGTATACCTCCTTGCCTGAAGAGCCTTATGTTGAGACTTCCATTCCATTGAACGTGGCTTGGGGCACTGTCAGATATGGCGGTGGCTAGTACCATCAGGGTCAAGGACAGCCATCTCAAGGACCACCCTACCAGGGTCAACCGCCTTACTCGCAGCCTAATCATGGGCAGCAGTATTATGGCCAGAATTACCCAAGTCAACAAGGAGGCCCGCAAGGACAACCCTATCAGGGACAACCTTTAGCCTCTAGTGGTCCGTCTTTCACGTATCTTGGGCAACCTTCTGGAAACCCGGGGCAACCCAATGCTCAACAAGGACAACCCGGGACCCAACAGGGCTACACTTCGGGGCAACCCCATGGGAACCAGGGACAACCTTACGGTCAGCAAGGTCAACCCGGAAACTAGCAAGGCTACCCTTCTGGTCAAGGGGGCCAGCCTTACGCACAACAAGGCCAACCTACCACCCAGCAAGCATCTGGTCTACAAGGACAATCTTCGGTTGCGCAAGGGCAGCCCCTCGCTTAGAAAGCTCGACCTTCTGGGCGAACAGAGTCGTCTCAGATCCGACCAGGACAACCTTCTGGCCAGATGGCCCAACATTCAGGCAGGTACCAATCCTGGCCTCCTTATTCAGGTGGGTACCAATCCCAGCCTCCTTATTCAGGTGGGTATCAATCCCAATCTGCTCATCAAATGCCACCTGGTTCCCAGGCCCAGTATGGATACCAGCAACCCCAGGGGCAAAATCAATATACCCCGTATCAAAATTACCAGCAGCCGCAGGGCAACCCTTATCAAAATTATCAACAACCTGCTGGCCAGTATGGTAACCAATGGGGCGCTGGGGGGCAGAACCAGTATCAACAACCCGGTTCTGGAAACAACCCTTACGGACAAAAACCTTCTGGACAAGGCCCTTTTGGACCTGGTCCATCGGGACAAGGCCAGTGGGGGCAAACATGAACTGGATGGAATTCTAGCTCTACCTCATATCCGGACAAATGTCCTTTAACCCGCAACTACCATTTCTAGCGACGTTGGAACTGCCCGACATGTCGAAGTTAACAAATGATCCCATTTTACATAATCCACAATGGCCACCAGTTCCACCTACGATACCTAGTGATTGTCCCAAATTCGACGGAAAAGCCGGAGAGGACCCTCAAGCTCATGTGATGACGTATCACTTATGGTGTTCGTTTGATTCATGGCTCGATGACTTGATTCGTCTTCGCCTCTTTCAGAGGACTCTCACTGGTTCTGCCGCTAAATGGCATATTGAATTGACCCGCGTGTCATTTCAAGATTTCAATTCATTGGCCATGGCATTCCTTACTCACTTTCAGTTACCCATTTGGTACGAGACAGGGACTCACCTCCTTACGTCTCTTAAGCAGGACACAGCTACGCATATCTCTGATTATATACATGAATGGAGAAGGCATCGCAGGTTGATCGAGTTTAGGATTCTTGATCAACTCCTCACCGACTGGTTCACGACTTCCTTTGTCCCTAAGATTGCACGGAACATTGATATGGGAGCCTGTGTGACTGAAAAGCAAGCAATCGCGCGCGCTCAGTACCTGGACTTAGTCTACTCTCAGTCTGGTAACTTGTATGAGTATTTTCCGGATGCCCCGAGGCCCGGTACATCCAAGGCTCCACCGAAGCCATCTGTCGATGGGGTCATTGGCTCTGTGAACCCGGCCTCTAAAAAATCATCATCGAACCCTGGGAAGAAAAAGTCAAGTGCATCTAACGAAAACACTTCTCAGGGTGGTTTGAATTCTGGTAACACTTCCGAGGTCAACGCTATCCAGTCCACCACGGCGAGCAAGGCCTCGAAAGGAAAGAAAAAGGAAAAGGGGAAAGGAAAAAACAAATCTGAGCAACCTAAACAGGAATCCTCCAAACCTCCAGCCGAGGAAGGAGCTAAGCGCAAACCCAAGTATCCCTTCCTCATTTGTGAGGAGGATCACTATACGAAGGACTGCCCTAGGCGGTCCGAAGTTAGTCATTTGTTGAAGGGTGCTCCTGGGGTTCCTACGGTTCTTAAAGAGCCTTTTCCCTCTCAACAAACTCAAATGGTGGCCGATCCGTCCTCTTCTCCCTTCGGTTCCCAGGTCTTCATGGCTGGATCTATTCCCGTTCATGTAACGACTCGAGCAAAGGAGTATCCGTCGTCCGCTGGGAAGGAGCTAGAGGTTCCCTCAAGTGCTCCTTCGTCCAGCTCTGGTCCCCTCCATATCGAGAGAACAAGTACTGAGACGACAATCCGACCCCCTCCTAAAGGGGTACTCAGAAGATCTTCTTACAATATGAATGCTCGTGCTGCCCAGCACTATAGCATCGTAGAGGACCTAGCGCAGGCTCCGTCGGCTATGTCCGCCTTAGAGGTTCTTCAGAGCTGCCCCCCCCAGAGGAAGTCCCTGCTATCGGCCATCGGTGGCATCGACCCAGCAGACTCGGATCTGATTACCTTTGACCTCGAGAGCCATGTTCCTCGACTGCCTCATCAGATCGCTTTTCTCATTCAAGTCGTCATCAATTCCAAAACGATCTATCGTACAGTTATTGATGAAGGCGCATCAACCTGCATTATGTCTATTGCTTGTTGGAAAGCGATCAGGTCCCCGACTCTGAGCCAGTCTCCAACAACCTTGGAAGCTTTCGATGGGAGAGAATCCCGTCCATATGGTATTCTTCAACGATTACCAATCACCTTAGAAGGGAAGACCATGGAAGTAGAAGTTGAGGTTGTTGACGCAAATCTCACATATAACCTCCTTCTGGGCCGGAGTTGGACGTATGCCATGCGTGTCGTGGCTTCATCCCTATTCCATGTCATTCATTTCCCTCATCAGGGGAAAATTGTCACGGTTGACCAGCTTTCTTTCTTCGCTTCCTCTTCTGAGGGGAATGTACCATTCATTGAGCATACCATTGTTCTGTTTGAGAGTGTGGGAGCTGGGATTTTCAAAGACCCTACCCTTATGGGTGTCTTCTCCCTCCCACCTCCAAGCCTTGCTTCACTTTCTTTGGTTTCGGCTCGCTCTGATCCTTCATTGCACTCTGTTGCAACCCTCGGCCCCTCCACCAATGGGGGCACTGATCCTCTAGCTTGTAAACCTCACTCGGTCGGGGGGCATGGGCAGATCATCATTGCCTTTGATCATTTTATACAATCGGCCGAGCGATGCTTACACTATCTAGGCCGGTTATGCATCAGTGCGATAAGGCGAAGCCCTGAAAAGGGCTTGACTTGAATCAAGTATCATGCGAGCTCTTTATTTTTGTACATACATATGCTTTTTGTGTGTTGTGTGTGTGCGTGTTTATTTAGTTTTTATCTCAGTGTGTCGATGTGATTGCCGCTTATTGTGTCTTTTTCGTCTTGAACAGATGTATGGATCGCCTTACGTTGGTTTCGCTGATGGTGCTTCCCGCAGTACTCGAAATCTTTCATCTGCGGCATGGGTGATCTACGATCCTCATGGTGAGTTAGTAGATATTCATGGGGTGTGTCTGGGTTGTACAACAAACAATGTGGCTGAATATAGTGTTGTAATTGAATTATTAGCCGAGGCGATTAACCTTGGAATCCGCTCATTGGTTGTAAACTTAGATTCGCAACTTGTAGTCCACCAGCTCAACGGACGATATTCC
>APFE031663277.1:1674-42627 GCA_000404065.3 Pinus taeda | reverse complement strand
AGAGCGGCGAGTGTTATCTCCACACCAGGTGGAAGGGGCCTCGTTTCCTTCATCGGCACAGGTAGCAGAGAGGGGCAAGCATCCCATGGTTGAGGGGAGAGTGTCTGGTGTTCCAGTTATTGATCTTGACGCTGATTCTCCTACCACAGAGCTTAGGGATATTATCCAAGAGCAGAGCACCGAGATTCAGTCACTGCAAACAAAATTGTACATGGCGAGATGGGTAAACACATATTTGGAGCAGCGAAACAAACAGTTGGAGGATGAAAAAGAACTTGATGAACTATGGAGGATCCGCAGTGATCGAACTTTGAACCGTAGGAGGCCTGGTGACCCATTGCGTCCTGATCGGGAGTCCATGCTTATCCGTGTAAATGCACATTTGGAGAGATTGTTGGAAAAGGCAAATCGTGACAAAGAGCTGCTACGCAACATGAAAACACACTATTGGGCAAGATTGCATGTTTGCAAGGCTAGAAACAAAATTCTCCAACGAAAGCTGTTAGAGGCCCGGAAGAAGAAGAAAAGGACAAATCCACTCTCCATCTTGGCTGAAGCATCCTTCCATGGTACTGATCAGCCTTGATCTAGCATCAAAATATGAAAATTTTGAGAATTTTGGAGCATTTTGCAAATTTTTGGTAAAATTACAGGTTTATCCCGTGCCATGGTCGCGTTCCAAGCGCGACTATTTTGGAGGACTGCTCGGAATTTTGAAAACTTGGCATTTTTAGAAAGGGCATGCAAAGAGAAAAATTACCAATACTTGGGAGAAGCCTGATTTTGAGATTTGAGCCTCCAAAAGCTCAAAATACATCAAAAAAATGACTTTCTGCCCACTTTTTGAGTTGCAGAAAGTGACCTTGGGAGAAATGGTTTTTGAGGGGGAAAAACAACTCTAAATTCAGAAATTCCACTTGGTATGGAAAGTAGACAGACCAAGCTTTCCAATGAGCCATCTTGCACCTGATTTGGACCAGTGGAACCCACTCAAAAGTTGCTGCAAAGGTGCGCGGATGTGAGAGCCAGGGGGCGCGGATGTGAGAGCTAACTTTGCCAAAATTGACTTTTTTGGTCAAAAAAACACTGTTTTGACTATGGTTGATTATTTTTACTTGTAGATGATGGATAAATGTAATATTTTCATGACACTTTGATATATTTTATCTCTCTTTACTCTTCTAGAAGCTTCCTTGATGTAAAAAGTGAATAATTGATGCATGAATCAGTTAGCTAAGTAATAGAGGCAAGTTGTTGAGCTGCCTATTATCTAGTGCTTAGTTTGGAATTAGTTCAAACTGCTCCTAGAAGGATGAGCTCGACCCCTAGAGGCAAGGGAAGAGGTTAGCTTGCCTATATTATGTGTTTTCTTAGTCATTTGGAGAGGTTGGAAGGTTGGACTCTTGTGGGAGAAAGTTTCATTGTATATTGTACATCTATCTTTGCAATTTCAAGAGGAAGAAGGCCAGGGTTTTGCAGACATCCTTGTGGATTCTTGTGGATTGTAGTGTTGATGGTGTGTTCTCTACATGTTCTTGTAAGTTTGTTTATGTATTCTACATCTCTCTTTTGCTTCTATTTGGACAGATGAAGTGGTAAAGTTTGAATACATGCTTTGACATGCTCAGCTTTTTAGTTTGTTCAAAATTTATGTTTTCTGCTGTCTAGAGAGGATTCAAATGGTTGTTTTCCCTCTTTAGCTCCTTCTCTATCATCCCTGATCATCCATCTCAGATTAAGGCATCAGCGCTCAGTCCTACCTTGCCCCAAAAATCCCCCTGCAAAAACTGTGCTCAATCCCCGCACCCTGAATTGCACTCCCTCCAATTGCCACCAAAAAACCAAAAATCTTTAAATCAACCCCCCTTATCAATTTACTAGCCTAATATCTTTATTCCTAATTGGTCAGCTTATCATATTGAAAGATCTACCGAATCTGACCCGAGAGAGCCTTCTCATACCTCGTAGGGCTAGCTACGAGGTGCAATGGTTTGATGTAGCCTTGAGAGTTTGTCTATCTCAGCCTAGGTGAATTCCAAGCGCTAACACGGAGAGCCTAAATCTGATGGTATGGAATTTCATGTTGAGGTTTCGGTGGTGAGGAATTACCAACTTCAAAGTTGCGAGTAGGGGAGAGGGAGCGAACATTACTTCTTTGATCAGAAGATGGATGAGTGGGGTTGGTGGGACAATCAACCATGTAATACTAGCTGCCCTACTTCTAGCACCACAAATGTTGACAGTCCTGGACCCACCAACATTCACAGGACCTCCCCGGTATAAAGTCCCAATTAGAACTCGCATTGTTCGATGTAGGAATTCCATCCGGTATAATGGACCAATTTCTAAATACTTAAATTTTGCCTCGCTGCTACCTATCAGCAGAAGAGAGTAATGCAATGGTATCTTCGAAAATCAAGGTGAGCGTGCAACGTAACTATGTCTAGGTTCTCTTAATACAAAGGGGGGAAGAAAAGTGAGCCTCTAAGTCAAAGGTAATAGTACCACCTAGGAAGAGACACTCGTTAACAAAAAGGCCTATCCAACATATAGTACAATAGTCCACAATGTTAGAGTCAATTAGTTTTTAGTTGTCGAATGTATTCGAATACATAATTTTGTTGTCATGGAATAAGTTGAACTCACAAACATTTTTACTGTCATGAGTCAACCTATCAGTACCTGAAAATCACCATGAATCTAGTCGTCAAAGTTTTGGTTGATAATGTGAAATGGTGTTAAGTCTTTGGGAGTCACCATCGCATATTTTTGGGCCATGGGGTATCTTGTCAAAGTGAAGGTCTGTTAAAGGTTTCATTTGAAAATCAACTACAGTCAAGGATCTTTTGTTCAAAGAAGCATGGTTTGTGGGGTACTAGTCTTCTTTTCCTCTTTCAATATTCCTCATTTTCCCTATCCCCCTATTCTACCTTGTAATCTCACCTATTCCCTCATCCCTCATTCCATACAATTGTTGTATTTCCTATCCTACTCTAAGCCTAATCCTTCTTTAAAAAACCATCATGGTATACCATGTATGAATACTATCCATTTACCCTAAGTATCCATCCCCTCTATACCCTAATGTTCATAATTTAAAATCACATTTGCATGCCTCACACTCACTGTGGGAATCTACTGCGCAAGCCCTATTTTATCTTCCCAAGTGCTGCACAAATACTCTGCTATAGTCACCATCTTTCATAATGGTTTCCGACCACGTGGAGGAGAATTTTGTGAAAATGAAAGAGGTTTTTCTCATGGACAGGTCGAGTAACAATAAACTCTTCCCATTGTTTCACAGGTGTAGCATATCGAGATTTTTGAATGCATCTTCAAATCTCTTTTTTCGTAATTCATAAATTTCCTGTTTTCATTAGTTGTTTTGCAAAGAATTTTCTGGGAATATGGAGAATAATTTGGAGAAACAGAGAGAGGTTTATGTTCAAAGAAATGTAATATACAATAACCTCCTTCATTTTTTTCACAACTATTCCTTTTTGTGATATATACCCAAAACATTGGACTCCTGTACAAGCGTTACGCAGTTGCTGCATGCAATTTATTACAACCTCTTAGAGACTACCAACTATTAGAGGCTGAATGGATGAAGGTGTAATAGAGGTTGGAGCTAGGTCAGACCACCACTCACCTGCAATGTGCCACCCTTGGGAAAAGAATGTGCTGCTATCTACTTGTTGCACACTTAACAACCAATTGTTTCTTGATTTTTTTGCTTTTCTTGATCCGAGAAGATATGGTTCGAAGATAGACATGCTTTTAGATTTAGTTTTTTATATATTGTGATAAAGTTATAAACAATCAAATGTTTTTTTTGTCATTTGAGGAAAAATACTTTAAACAACAGAATATTTCTTGCTTTTAGTTTAATTCAATCCACTTTGTGGATCAAAGATGCATTACATCTAAACACCTTTTTACTTGTTGTAGTATGTTATTTAAACTGGAAAAATAAATGGAATTGGTTGTTGTTGGTTGGAGATTATTATGAACTGGTTAATGTGACTGTGATTTAAATTATGAGTAAAATGCTTATGGCTTTAGGGTTTTCCAGTTATTGTTCTCAGGGATACTTATTGTATGATGCTTTGGAGTTGTTATTCTATGTGTATCATTTATTCAGTTAAATATTCTTTGTAGATTTCATAGTTTGTGGGTATAATGACTTCAATTGAGTTTGAATTTAGCTTTGGACTTCTCTAAACCAACTGTGTCGAGTATTTCAGTTGCAAATGAAATATCTTATGCATGTATACTTTTTTACTTCTTCTTAATATCCTTCTCATGTATACACAGTATATGAATTTCCCGTTGTTCGGTTATTGGTGAAAATGGAATATGTTTTTCTTATTCTCCTCCATACTAAAAATTTATTTCCTTTATCCAAAGTACATGCTCGATAAGCCTTTGTAAATTTTATTGGATGTTACATGCATATGGTGGGGCAGTAAATCAGATGATCACGGGTGTTCATCCTCCTTCAACCATTCATATTCTAATAAATTTTTAAATTCTTTTCAGATATGGTCTCTGTAAAATTTTTCTATTTTAAGGTATCTTATCTTTGAGTTTTTCAAGTGAGGGAGCCCCCTCCAGTTGGAGAAGACTAGTCTCTCAACCCAAAGCAATTTATGGTTACCTCTAGGATTTCTCTCCTCAGCCTAGAGAGAACTATGGAGTTCTAGCATAGTGGCACAGTTGCTGCCGAGAAAATGAAAGATAGTCTTCTCCGGGAAATACTATTAAAGTTTTAGATCTGATTGTTGATGGTGGACAATAGTCAGACACGGGAAAGCTAAAATCATTCACCTGGCGACTCAAAGAATTCCAAACAAATTTACATAAGAAAAAAATTCATCAGGGATGGAAAAAAAACATGTGAGATTCAAGTACCTCAAACTAAATTTTTTCCAGGATATAATTTTATGTTTTATCAATTTCCTCCTATTTTTCCTGAGTATATCAAAGGGATTTTGTTTTACCTATTAAACTCAAATGTAGATTGTAAATATGCACATGAGTCTTCTTTAAGAGATGTACATCATTCTCCTGAAGTTGCAAGGGTATCTCTTGTTTGTATGAGTTTTCCTGAACAAGGTCCAATTGATAATCACAGCCTAGTTGATACAGTTTCATTTTAGACATCAATATTGTCTGCTTCCCAGTATGCCCCATTACATCTGGTAGCCCCTTTGCATGAATTACCACAGGATTATGGGCAAGTGTTTCCTAAATTTGATAGTACAAGAAATGTCACAACACGACAACATGTAAAAAAAATTATCAATCTTATGGACTTTTAGGAAGTTGATTATGAGAATATGAAATTAAGGTTGTTTGCTTAAATCCTTACTGGAGAAGTCAGGACGTGGTATAAAAGCATGGCAGATGTAAGTATCTCTTCTTTCCAACATTTTGAACATGTTTTTATTAACAGATGGGAGGTCAAAGTGAACCCTTTTCAGATTAGGATGAATATCGGAACCTAAAGAGGCAACCTGGTGAGACAGTCCAAGGATTCTCAACTAGATTTAACAGAGTTTTTAATGCCATACCTTCATATATAAAACCTCCTCTTAGATTGGCTATGCTTCATTTTCTAGATGGTTTTGAGGCCAAGATTGATTATCAGCTCAGAGAGACTAACCCTACCACTTTGGAGGACATGTAGAAAGCGATGGTTGGTGTGGAAATGTAGTATACCTAGGGGGGATAATATGGGTACAAAGGGAGGTACCCAAGGGAATAATGTAATAATGGGATGGGCCATAGTAATAAATAAGGTGGTTAACCCGTATCATGTAAGGGACCACAAGCAGTTAGTAATAATGTAATGGGCCCATGGTATTAGACAAATGGTATTGAGGGAACCATGGTAATGACCCATGGTATTGTATGTATGAGGCCTATATAGAGGCTAGAGACTCCCCATTGAGAGATGTCAAGGAATTATTGTATGAATAGGCATATGGCTTGTGGAGTGCTCTCCTTCCTTAATTAGTGAATGTATGGTGTTGCCCTACCTTAAGGATTTGATCAATAAAGAAGCATTTCTATTCTATATTTAGATCTTGTTATTTGTTGGGTTATTTCTATTATCATATATTTTTGGGTTAGATCTATAACTCTTAAGGTAGGGCAACACCATACATTCACTCCTTAAGGAAGGAGAACACTCCACAAGCCATATGCATGTTCATACAATAATCCTTGACACCTCTCAATGGGGAGTCTCTAGCCTCTATATAGGCCTCATACATACAATACCATGGGTCATTACCATGGTTCCCTCAATACCATCTATCTAATACCATGGGCCCATTACATTATTACTAACTACTTGTTGTCCCTTACATGATACGGGTTAACCACCTTATTTATTACTATGTCCCATCCCACTATTACATTATTCCCTTGGGTACCTCCCTTTGTACCCCATATTATCCCCTCAGGTATACTACATTCCACCCCCCTTAACATGTTTCATCCCCGAAATATGGGAAGAACACAAATAATAAGATCTACTCAAAAGAGTAGTCCACTGGTACCATGCACGTGCATCTAGCCATCTAAGAGAAAGGTGAACCATCGATCTAGCTGGTGCCTCGCTCGCTTGAGATGGAAGCTAACCGTTGTGGCTCTTTTGTGTGGATCATCACTCCTCTCTATCTGTCATGCCGGGGTTGTTTTCCTCGTGGCTAATTTGTTGCCATCTTGTTGGTTGTGTTATCATTGAAAATTTTCAAAAAAAATTTGGAAAACTTGTATGGTTTCAAAGTTGTAAGTCGGTCTTGATGAAGTCATTTTTCAAATTTCAAAAAATGAGCCAATTATTTTCAGTTATGATTAAGTATGGGTTCATCTATGAGAAGCAAATTGACAAGCACTTAATCAGAATTCTTTGAAGTCCAAGTGAAGTAGCTTCCTTTTTCATTTCAAGCGAGGCAATGATCGAGATTAAGATGGTGCAAGCTCTTTCAATTTTCATCTTGCAGGAATTCCATGGAGTTGTTTACAGAAGAGAAGGATCATAGTTTAGGCAGGTGTATTATATTGGACAAGCTTTCAAACAGGTTGGCTGTTGGAGATTTTACGAAAAACTTCAAGGAGGTCACATACAAGTCACCAAAGAATTTGTTTCCAATTTCACAGGATTTAATTCAAAGGTTTGAGTGCTTGAATTACCAATATCTCTAGAGGTTATATCTGTAGTCACTGAAATCCCAAGAGAGACAATTTTAAAAAAAGAGAACTATGTGTTTTTGACTCACATAGTAGTTTTGTAGCGCGCTACGAAACTGCTGAAGGTGACAGTTTTGTTTTTTGAGGATCTACCTTGAAAGAAAAAAGGGATTATTTTGAAAGGGATGTTGCTTCAGCAGTGTAATAAGATCATTTGAGAAGGTTTGAGCCCTAATCAAAAGGAAAATTCAAGAAATGAAGACATATACACATACCAAACCTTGCGCTACGAAACCCCTGAAGCAGCCTGTTTTAGGAAAACACTGTTTTAAGTAGTCAACTTCCAGGAGGTCTCCAGAGCAACTGAAAGAATATTTTGGAACATTGAAAGAGGTTTTTATTCCTAACATAATGAAATAGAAAAACCTCTTTCAGTTTCTTCAAATTAATTATGAGCTTGGAGAAATGGGTGATTAAACTTGCACTATGAAACTGATGTAGGTGCAAGTTTTTCACAGGCATATTTCTCTGTTTTACACTTGTTTTTCAAAATCCCATTCTGGGAGGTAGGGACGGTGTTTCAAAAACCCAAGAGAGGTTTTTGTTCAGAATGGATTGGTTCACAAAAGAATCCTTCAGGTTTTATAAATATGGTTTTTGTGAGAAGTTATGAGCTCTGTCCCAAGACCCATTTTTCAGCCAGAACAGAGCAAGGGACAGTCTCCTAGTTTCTAGGAATATCAAAGATCGATTCTAGACAGCTGGAGAAGTATTTTAAAAACACAAGATAGGTTTTTTTTCTAGAAATCCTGGACTACAAAAACCTCCCTCAGTTTCAAAAAATGTGTCATGGATGAGGAGATAAAGGTTCTGTCCCACGTACCATTTTCAGGGATCCTAAACCTAAGAACAGGGAAACATGTTCCCTAATTTCTAGGGTTTGTCTTCAACAGTCAGATGACCACATGGGAGGCTTCATCAAGTTCGACTTCATGGATTTTTAGGTGTCAAATAATCTTTTAAATTTTTAGATAAGGTTTTTTTGATCATAATGAGGAGTTACACTCCTAATTGTTTTTGGTCTCTAGGACTCCTAGTTAGCTATCCTTTGTATTAAATAGTTAGTTTAAGTGTCAATAGGTGTCAAATAAGGAGGAATTCGAATTCCCCTCATGCTAGAGGAAGGAATCTACATGAACTCTATAAATGGGAGAAGAACTAATGTATTAAGGGTTGGAAATTTTATGGAAAAGCTTGTATTTGGCTTATGTAAGACTCATTTTCAATAATACATATTTGACTTTACTTCTCAGGATTCATGAAGGATTTTTTATGTTCAGAATATGTGATGTTGTCCTTTTCTTAATTCTTATAGTGGTATGGATGTATAATCACTCAGAATTCGCTGAATGTGCTCTGACTTCCTGTATACATTTATAAACTGTGTGGTTCCGTATGAGTTTATGTTCTGAATGTTTAAATGCTGAATGCCCTAACTTCCATGTAAGGTTGAGTTCATTGTGATATTGAGGTGTTGTTGACTCCATAAGCCCAATGGATAGTTTTTAAATGTGTTTCCACCATTCATATTTGTTACAGTTGTTCTACAAGAGTTAGCCATCTTATCTATAGTCAAAATCATCAATCCATTTAGAGAGAGCCCTCTCAGGTTGAGGAGGCTAAGCCTCAGCCTAAAGTAGGTTTGAAATAGTTACTTGAGGTCTTCCTGGTCTGCAGCCTATCAGGGTCTGATTTTGAGATAACAGGTTATTTTCTTGCAGGGTGATGTGGGTGGTGATATGCTGAAGTTTTAACCCACGATGCCTTTTGTTTTAATTCACTACCTAATGGAGCCTGATTGGTAGCTTGTACATGTTGTGGTGTCTTTTGTTGTTGCTTATCTTCCAATATTACTTCAACCACTGAGCCCTCATTTGATGTATCAATAGCTGTAACCTTTCCTACTTCAGCCTCTATTTGTGTTTGATTGTTGATCATCAAAGGCTTATCACCTGATGTGTAAGTTTCATTAGAGCTTTGTGCTTCTGCCTCCTTAGTCTCTTTTTGTGGCTTAATGGAAATATCATGTAATGTATTTTTCTTCTTTTTATACCAGAGCTTCAGGAATTTGTTTTGCACATTAATATTGATAATACCCACGGATTCCATCCAAGGATATCCCAAAACAACATCCATTTTATCCATATCTGAAGTATGAAAATCACCATGCAACACATACTTATCCATAGAAGGCTTCTAATCCTTATAAACTTGAACATCCTCATCATCAACCTGTGTCTTTTCAATGTGTTTAGCTGGAACTTGAATTTTTTTTGCCAAATTAACATTGATAAAGTTATTCTTACAGCTAGGATTTATAGACACAATCATCTTCTCCTTGTGAATCAATCCATGAACCTACAATAAGGAGACACCCATAGAAAATAACCCCTTACGTGTCTCATTCTCCTTCTTTCTAGTATGAGACCATTTTTCTAAAAGGACTCTTTCAAATTTTTCATCTGAAAGTTTGGACAACTACCAACGGTCAAGTGAGAACCACCTTCTAGCAGCCTCATCTTTCATACTAAGTGCCATTGAAACCTTCCAAAGTGTCCCATATGTGAACTTTGTCTCTATATGAATTCTTCAATAGTAGGGCTATCATCTTTTCCTGTAAAATTAAGATCCGCCACGAAGAGTGTTTTGAAGAAAATTCACTTATTTGGTGAAAATTTGAAATGGCCACAATTCCATCAATATTGCTCAGAATCCCTATTATGACCTGTTTTCATAAATAGAACAACCATTTTGCATCTTCTCATGTATTAGAAATCCTGATCTAGGCAGTGGAATTTCAGATCTGCGATGCAACTCTCCCGCCGTCACCAAAAATGATGAAAAAAGCACTGATTTTAAATCAGTGATATCTCCCTCATCCGGACTCCGATTCGACTAATTTTTTTTGAATTTGGGTATTTTTTCACAAGAATTCGAGATCTACAATTATATTTTGCAGCTTTTGCACCAGAACGTACGGATCTGCTCCACAAATTCGCTACCCGAAAAATGTTTGCAATAGCACTGATTTTTAAATAAGCGAGATCTCCTTCATCCGGACTCCGATTCAGCCAAATTTATTTATTTATTTATTTATTTTTTTAACTTGGGTATTTTTCATCAACAACCCAGATCTACAATTAGATTTTGTAGATTTTTCCCCAAATCATACAGATCTGATCTGCAAATTCGTCGCCCCGAAAAATATCTGCAACACCACTGATTTTTAGATCAACGATATCTCCTTCATCCGGACTCCGATTTGGCCGATTTTTTTTTGAAATTGGAAAATTTTTCACCAAGAATCTAGAACTGCAATTAGAGTTTGTAGATTTTTCCCCAAAACTTATAGATATGATCTGTGAAGTCGCCACCCTAGAAAGTTCCTGCAAAAAAATTAAAAAAATCGCCACTTTGCCCAAGAAAGTGCTCTGATACCACTTGTTATAGCTCTGAATTGAAAATATAAGACAATGCAAATAAACCCAGAAATAACAAGATATAATTAGATAGAAATGCTTCTTTATTGATATCAAACCCTTAAGGTAAGGCAACACCATACATTCACTGCTTAAGGAAGGAGAACGCTCCACAAGCGATGTGCCTGTTCATACAATAATCCTTGACACCTCTTAATGGGGAGTCTCTAGCGTCTATATAGGCATCATACATACAATACCATGGGTCATTACCAGGGTTCCCTCAATACCATCTATTTGATGCCATGGGCCCATTACATTATTACTAACTACTTGTGGTCGCTTACATGATACAAGTTAACCACCTTATTTATTACTATGGCCCATCCCATTATTACATTATTCCCTTAGGTACCTCCCTTTGTACCCCATATTATCCCCCCTAGGTTTACTACATGAAACCAATCTATTGGTAAAATGGGCTAGTATGGCAGTTGAAAGGAAGAAAATAGTGAACAAGGAGGTTTCTCCATTGTCATACCATAATATGGGCATAGTGATAAAAACCATGGAAAGGTTGATGGAAACATTCACCTTGCGAGATGGATTTGCTCTCATAAAACAACGAAGAAAGCCTTCTTGCCAAGTAAAATGGGCAGAAAAAGGAGAGATTGGTTATTTGTCTCATGAGGAGTTAGACACTAATTGTTTTATTTTTTCATTTTAAGACAATCCTGAAGAACAATCAACACCATGCACTCAGCAAGAGGATGTTAAAATCCATTAGTTTGAAGAAAGTAGTCAGCTTACATGTGCCAACAATAAGGAATCTGATAAAAGTATTAAATCAGGTGAGCAGTCTTGTAACTTTGATATGGAACACAAAGGCGAGGATGAATTGGATGATGATAATTCTTTACCTTTATGATATGCTCCATTGGAACCGGTGAAATAAAATTGTAAGCTCGCCAAGAAAGAAGAGATTCAATTGTTGGGTGTTAAAAGGTGACTTTTAAAACTCCTAATTGCCTCACATTAATTATCAACGTGGGTATTCTTTTTGTTTCAAGAGTGTACACAATATGTGCAAGCTATAAATCTAGAGAGTAATGATTTAAGATAATCTATTAAATTCAATACAAGAGTAAACAGATCAAATCATAAATCTCAAGCATGTAACTTTTAAGGGAAATAATACATCTAAGAATCAGGACTTAATCTTAAGCAAAACCATAATCCAATCTTAAGGAAGCAATTCAAAAGGGAATAACATCAACCGACAGTTTAGTAGCATTAACCAATCTCTTTAATCATACTCTTATCATAATCAATGGGAATCAATGTCTTAACTAATAATTAATTCAATCTGTAGTGAGCATAAATGAAATCAAATGACAAAGTTGCAAAGTACCTGAGATCCGAATAAAGGAAAGTAAACTAACTGCAATGTAAACTCACAGGAAATGAGAAGATATCAAATAGAATAAACTCACAGGAATGCAAAGATATAAAATAGAATAACCTTACAGGAAATGGAAAAGTATCAAACAAGGAATAGCAATAAGATTTGTCAGAGACTAAGCCCTAGCCACCAGCAAATACTTCCAAGCTACTTCAAAATATCTGAATGACCAACAACACAAATTACATATTAATCATTAAATTTACTCCTCATTACAATACAATCTGTCATTAAGCATAACATTCTGTATATTGAAATTGCAATTGAGGTCCCAAGCAAAAAGCTAAATCTCTCCATTATCCCCTACTATTCTATCATTCCTATGTAATCTATAATTATCCCCTTCTTTGATCTCTGTTTTCATTTAAATACACATAGAGCAGGAGGAAGTTACAACCGAGATGACTACAAAACGATTCCCATAACAAAATTGGTTTGTTCACAAGAAATTGATCAGCAAGATCATATTTGAAATATATTTCCATCCACATTCAACAGGAATAGGTCAAATTTGGTATTTCCACTGAGATAATTTGGAAGACGGCTGCAATAGCAAATACGAGAAAATTGACTTCAGAGAACATTTTGTTTCTCTTAATATGGATTGAATTTGGGAAAAATGATCATTATAAAACTAATTCGGTCCGTTCTGAACAAAACCCATGTTTCAGATTTTCCAAATTCTTCTCCATTTTCCCAAAACATCCAATGAAAAATTGTCACTTCTTATTGCAACGAATTTCTGAGTTGGAATATTTAATGATGAGATGAAGATCAAATTTGCAATCTGGAAAATATTTTAGAGGCTAAAATGGTGAGTGATGTTACAACAAATCTATTAATAAACCATCATTGGTAAAATCATGCATAATAATCATCAATTTATTAAAAATAAAGGAGAAGAAATAATATTTATCCATAAGAGCAGAAATAATTATAAAATGGAATTATATGATAAATCATGATAAATGACGTGATAAAGAAGGGTAGAAATGGATGAAATAGGTGTTAAAAAGTGATAATAATAATGACATATTAGAGGCCCAAAAGAAATATTAAATGAGCATAAATTTGTAGCAATTATTTCCTATATGTGATGCCCCTATTATCTGTTACATGGAAGATCCCCTCAGTCCAAACTTACAACCATTGAATAATCATGAGTTTGAAGATCATGTAGTATCTTCAGAACCAATACACAATGAATTGCAACAACCTTCTTTAATTTTCAATGATACATTAGCCAATTATTTGGATGATTTTCGTAGTTAGAATGTTCCTCCTTTAGTTAGTTATGAGCTTGAAAACAAGGGTAAGGAATATTATATTCAACAACCAGCATTTTTGTCTTTTCTAGTAGTGGTTCCATCATATTCATTACAAAGGTAAAAAAAAATTGCAGCCCTGTCAGGACAAATATAAGTTGAAGTTGCAAGAAAGCAATTCTGCAGATCAAGATTTATCAAAACATAATTGTAATCTACTAGAGGAGCTTGAATTCAGCGTGCATTCCTATGAGGATTTGCAGTGTTCTTGAAGTTAGCTAGTGGGCTCATGTTCTTTAATATCATCGTAGTTGAAATTGTTTGTAATTTTTTATGGGAGTTTTCATTCATTAGTTTTCCCTTTTTGATTGGGAGCAAGCACATGCAGAGAATTCAACTACTGGATAAGGTGTTTGTGTGGTTGCACTGGTTTTTTGAATCAAGCATCTTATGGATTAGTTGAGTGAGAAATATAATAGGCGTGAGTAGTTATTGTTGGGATTTGAAGCTTGAAGTGAAGGCCCTAAGGTCTCAATGCTTTGCTGCCAAAACTAAGTCAATCCGTTAAATAAGTTTTTTTCACTCCATAGTCATTTTCAGTCAGTTAAATTTTTCAGTTTGTTAGTCATTTTTTTTTTCAGTTTGTACATTGATTTCGTTGCCCAATGTATAGGCCTCTTGTCCACATTCTCGTTCTTCTCACCTCACAGGTAGGTTGTCATCCCCAATGGATCTGATGGTAGAGTTAGTTAGTTTTTAGTTGTCGAATGTCTTCGAATCCATAATTTTGTTGTCATGGAATAAGCCTAACTCACAAACATTTTTACTGTCACGAGTTCAATCAGTCACTGCTTAAAAATCTCCATGAATCTAGTTGTCAAATTTTTGGTTGATAACATGAAATGGTGTTGAGTATTTGGGAGTTTTCATCACAAATATTTGGGTGATGGGGTATATTGTCAAAGTGAAGGTCTGTTAAAGGTTTCATTTGAAAATCAACTACAATCAGGGTTCTATTGTTCAAAGCAGCTTGGTTTTTGGGATACTATGCTTGTTTTCCTCTTCTAGTATTCCTCATTTTCCCTATCCCCCTATTCTACCTTGTAATCTCACCTATTTCCTCATCCCTCATTCCATACAATTGTTGTATTTCCTATCCTACTCTAAGCCTAATCCCTCTTTAAAGAACCATCATGGTGCATCATCTATGAATAATACCCATTTACCTAAGTCTCGATCCCCTCTATCCCCTAATGGTATATTTTCAAATCACATTCGCATGCCTCACACTCATTGTGGGCAAGCCCTATTTTCTCTTCCCAAGTGCTGCACAAATACTCTGTTTTAGTCACCATTTTTCAGAACAGTTTTTGACCACATGGAGGATAATTTTGGGAAACTGAAAGAGATTTTTCTAAAGCATAGGCCAAATAACAATAACCTCTTCCAAGTTTTTCATAGGTTTAACAGATCAAGATTTTTGAATGTATCTTCAAAGCTCATTTTTCAAAATTCGTAAATTTTCTGTTTTAATTCATTGCTTTACAAAGCAATTTCTAGGAAGATGGGGAAGACTTTGGAGAAACAGAGAGGGTTTTATCTTCAAAAACATATCATCTACAACAAACTCCTTCATTTTTTACCAGGTATTACTGTTTGGGAGATATACCCAAAACATTGGCCTGTTGTACAGGCGCTATGCAGTTGCTGCACGCAGGTTATTATAACCTCTTAGAGACTGCCAACTGTAATAGGTTGAATGGATGAAGGTGTATTAGAGGTTGGATCCATCTCAGACCACCACTCACTAGCCACGTGCCACTATTGGGAGAAAATTTGCTGCTACCTGTGGTGAAGTAAAATTATAAGTGCAGACACAAACAAATTCCTCTAGCCCGATAATGGACCTAGCCACAACAGATATATTCTATGGAATATTTCCTTAGGTTAGAATCAATCAAGAGGTCCTACCTCTTGGTCTGCTTATCCTACTTGATGATGTCCTCACTTTCTCACTCCAACTATATCTCGCTTCCTTTTTCAAGCACCTGAAACAAGTAAACAACAACAAGCAACAAACATGATAATAGACAAATTTCAATTCAACCTAATTAAGAAGTCAAGAAACATTAAGCCATGAATATGTAATATTAAAAAGCATGTAGGAAATCAATCGATAGTTGCATATATTAATATCAAAGAGAGATTACAACCATTCGTCTTGACATTGCAGTCTTCCTCTGACAAGGCAAGGTTCCCACACAATTTTTCTAGCATTCCATGATGGCATCAAGCAATAATAGTTTTAAGGCTCTTCCCTTTAGGCTTCTCTCCAAACCAAATCACACTGCTCCCTCACACTTCTAGATACCTACAACTAGTAATAGCTTGCTTGTCACTCCAAACGAAAATAGCATAAGCACACTAACATCAACACTCTAACTAGCTTTTGCTTGGGAAGAAGGGAGGTTTACATAGGAAATATGGATGGGAGATGGATCCTCTTTTCATGGGAGAAGGACTTATCTCTTGAGGTAGTTCCATCATTATAGGGGGAAGGAACTCAAACTATCATCCTCGACCCCATCTAGCAAAACCACTTACTAGACCTCTGTTACGAAGCTTCTAGAGCTCGAAGCTTCGACTCTAATTTAAAAACTTTCCATAACAGGACCGACGTGACTGGAACACAACTCAGTCGCTCCAGTCGGCATGAGTAGTAGTGATAATCTCTGTAAATCGGCACGGTGGAGACAAATTCCATTAGCGTCAGTCTTGTAAACTGGGCAATACAAAAGGTTAAGGGGAAATGGTGCAAAAGGGAATTTATTTGCTCATGAAGAGGGACACAATGGGAGTTCCTTCATGAAGGCAAAGCATGCGGGGTTCACTGTAGAGGTCCTCCAAGATCCAGGAACGGGGAGTATAGGGATAGTGACAACATGTTGTGTAACAAATGCCCCCTAAAGCTTGAAGGCCGAGCTAGAGTGAGGGATGAAATGCTTTATAAATCAGTGTGAGGAATCGGTCTGCCATTGGAAAACCTGAAAGAAAGTACAAATACATATATATAAAATAAGATCTCTGTTAAATGATACATGAATCATGGCATGGATGCAGCCATATAGATAATGATCATGCAAATGGATCTAGTAATGGGCGCAAAAATCCATTAAGGAGGATCATAATGAAACCAAGGTATGGTTGCAGCCATCCAATAATGAGAAGGATCACATATGATAACTCATGGTCTAGTTGTAGCCAGCCATCTGAAGGAGACATGCACATCATCATAACCATGTCACATTACTTCGCAACTTGGAATTTTGTGATATGATTCCAAGGTCTTGCACTCCAACACGACCCAATCAAAGTACATATTCTAGCATGTGAATAGATGTGTTGACGTCAAACATGCTAGAAAGTTGTTTGATTACCAGTCAATGATGTAAAATGTTAACAAGCACGAGAGAAACCACCAATAATGACAATGGTCCTGAAGGTACTATCAGCACAATCCACGAAATATGAATAGAGGAACTAAAGTCTAACACCCGTGAAATCACTCGATCAAAAGCGAATGATGTGAGCTCGTTGTTGAGTGCGAAGAACTTGCCATTAGGGCATGCAAGCTCTAAGGTATTGGAAGGGAGTCTCTCGGTCAACTTCCCAGAAAATGAGTTGAATTTGACTTAAAGTGATCGTGTCAAAGGAGGGTCATAATGAATCCCACATCATCAACGTGAGATAAAAGGATGAAAAATGATTTTGGATGATACAGGGAATCAAAGGTAAGTGTAACTACAAAAGGACAACTCTTGAACATATTAGCGACACAAGTGGAAGTTTGGCAGCTTTTGGATCCATGGGATCGATGGTTGTGATGATGTGGCAGAGATCAAATGGAAGGAAAAAATAAACCTCCCAAACCCAGGAAGGTCAATGATACAAAGGAGGATGTCCCAACCCGACACGAAGTAAATAGTGTCATGTTCAAGAGTGAGCTGTCGAAATGATTGATAGATTTCCAAATCTTCCCCCACCATTTCTCTTAGGTACCCCAATTATTTTTTAATCACAATATTGAAGGGGATAGCATATGCTTGCACTGTAAGTTCATCCTTCGGATGAATCCAACCTAGTAAGTTTAATGAGCCCTAGGAAGGAGAAGCTCATGTCTGTCATGATGACAAATCTGATGTCGTTTAAAAATTTAGGGAGTCCAACAAAGGTGTAACTCGATATATTTTTCATGTTTAGAGAGTTTGAAAAAGACACGTAAAAGAAAACTCCACATGGTCCCTTTTCGTATATTTGTGTCTCTCGAGCCCGAAAAGGTAGAAAATAATACTTGAGAGAACTGCTTGACCATTTTAGTCAAGGAGTACCTTTTTCGTAAATAGTTCCTCCCAGCCCGAAAAGGGGTAAACTTATACTGGGCACATGACATTTCACATCCCTTAACAAGTTTGAAACGATAAGGGCTCGACCATCTTTTTGATTTTAAAAGGTTGGAAGAGAGATGAAAGCGGACCCCCCGTTTTTATTCTCTTTAACGAGTCAAAAAGGGAAAAAATACTCGGCAATATTTTCATATGAGTTTAACGAGTCGACAAGAGAGATGAAACGTCACTCATCATCATCGTCGAACATTCATCACCTGTCGTTGCATAAGTAAGGTAAAGTGTATTATCAAGTCCTTGAGGCCAAATATGTCAAAATATCTACAAAACCTAATATTTTCATGAAAAAATGAATAAAAATGGGAAAAGTAAATATTTTTCTACCATTTACCATTTTACCTTTATTGTGAAGACTTTTTACTCACTTTTTCCCTAATTGTTCCAGAGCATATTGCGGGAGATCCAGGATGTCAATCGACGAGCCGCCAATTCCAGGTAATAGTTGAAGCCCTGAGCTCCATTTTCATGCTCTTTATTTTTTCTTTTAGTCACTTTTTAAGATTTTTGAAGGAGGTTCTTGAAAATCTTTTTCACCCTTAGTCAGCATGATTTCTGGGCATGGAATTGCGCCAGCTGAGGGTGATTAACAAAAATCATCTGCACCAATCGACACAACTATTTTTAAAATAGGCACATCTGCATCGTGGATATGGAAACAGCTTATTTTCTCAAAAATTGACCATTTAAGCTTGAATTTTATGTGCCAAGGATGATTATTGACTCAAATTAATGGCTTTTGCAGTAGAGAATCACTAAAAATGGTGGACTGGAAAGAACAGGAACATGAAGACGTTGACACCTAGGTAATGAATGACCCAAATTTCCTGGAGGCTTTGAGGGCTTGTAGCTCCTCAAATTCTTTCTTATGTCAGGGATGCGGGCCTAGCCCCAGTTGCTTCAATACCTGATTAGTCTTTGGGACATTAATCGAGAGAATTTTTTCATTGGTGACCAAGAGCTAGAGTTGGAAACTTTAGATATATACTTCGTTACTAGACTATCTCGCAGAGTTGAGCGAGTGAACTTGCATGGGCCATGTCCAATTGGGGCAAGCATATCTTCCTTGCTTGCCAAACACTACCTTGAGGCCTTGAAATCCAAGAGTGGGAAGATAGAGATTTCCAGTGTGTAGGATCTAACACTGAGGATGCTTCTGTTGAATATCAATAGAGTGGCGGGGTCCTGGGTGGAACATGAGACTAACAAGTTGAAGTTCCTTTATGCTATTGACTGCACAGCGCCTACAATCTTCAACTAGGCAGAGGCCATGAAGATGAACATCAAGCGCCAGTTGTCCAAAGCCAAGGTAGGAAATATGAAGCAATTTTGCTTCAGATCTATACTTGTGACCTTTTTCTTGGAACAAGCACCACTATTCCAGTATCAGCTGACTGAGGTAGATCCTCCTATGCCACATGATCTAAGGATGGCTTGCTAGAGTTGTTTGATGCCCAGGATCACTAGGGGTCAGCATATGTCATACTGACCTGCATTGTTTTCATGGCTACGATGAGAGAATATTGTCGTGGAGGACTGGACATACAACAACACTGATTTCCGTCGAGATCCATACATGCCCTTACCAAACGAAGAGGACTTCGATAACGAAGGTAAAAAATCAAATTTTTTAATTTCGAGATTTTTTAATTATTTTTGGTATATATGTGCTTATAACATTTCTCTTGTTAATGCAAACATTGGACCAGAGCGGCCAACTAGGATGTCCTCGATAGCCAGGCATGTCCCCCACCCTATCGATGTTGTCACCCCTTATCACGAAGGGAGTGACAACGGGGAGGAGATGGTGAGGAACCTTGAGGGGTTAACATGTGGTATCCTGGAGTATGCTCGGGTAGAAGACATTCCCCATCAGTACCAGAGACACACGGTGAGAGTCTCAGATCGGATCCACCAATTGCTGACTCGTGTTGCACGAGCCATCTCATGCCACCATGATCACCATGCTGATTAGTTCCTAGGTCCAACACTTACATATTTTTTGAGGCATGCGTGCCATGGATGTATGAGGCCTGCGAGTCACTAATGTTATTTTAGACACATATATTATTTTTTGGGATTCTAATGTATCAAACATTCTTACCATATAAATATGTATGTTGTATTTTCCTATCTATTATGGTACAAATGGTTTGTTTTATCTTTTACATGTTTCGTAAATGTCTATCAAATACGTAATTAGCTAATGCATTTGTCAATGTATTCATGCATCTAGGAATATGATGATATGTAATATAATCAAAATGCATTTCCAATAGACAAATACGGAGATACATTCTCAATATTTGAGGGTTCCTGACAGAATATTGCTCGTTGAATTGAAGGATGACAAGCTGTGAATCCAGGTTGACAACCAGTTCTCTGATGCCCAGAGCGATGGCTTCTGACAACAGTTCGATGACCGCACTGTATTAAACAATGTTGTTGGTTGTGTGACCTAAGCAGACACATTGAAGGTCAATCAACACATCGTTAGGTTCATAAATATCCCATGATTCATATGATAAGTTTCGGGTACTATAGCAAGCACCATTAGCAAAACCAACATGAGGAGTCACAGACATCTGCAAGGCAAGAAAAGCATAGTAAATAGGAAATTTGTTTGAAAACTATCACACAAAGCCACGTTGTACAAAAATGAATCACACACTAATGTACATAAGTAACCATGCAAGATGACCTAGGCATAGTACTTTTTGAGGTAAAGGCCATTATGGGGCATATCAAGAGGATTTCCTTCATAATCAATAATCTCATAGGCTCCTTTCTGCAAATTACGTTTCACAATATAGGGCCCATCCCACATAGGTTCAAACTTTCCTTCCCCTATCTTATCATTAGCTTGGTCATATAATAAGACCAAATCACCCTCAGAGAATGCGCGAGGGGAGACCAATTGATCGAAATTGGTTTTGACCCATTTCTTTTGTGCTTCAATGACCAAGACAACGAGACAGCAAGTCTCGTCCAGTCGTTCTAAATATAAGAGGTGTTCCTCTTGAGGTGACATTTCGGGGAGGAGTTCAACAACTAACTTGAGTGAAGGAATCTCGCATTCGATCGACAATGTTGGTTCTAGACCATAGACTAGTTGGAATGGTGTGAAACTAGTTGTGTCTTTGGTTAAGGTTCGGTAGGCCCACAAAGCCGAAAAGAGCATGAGATGCCAATTGGACTTATGCATCCCAATAGTATGTTGAAGCATTATGAAAAAGACCTTGTTCATGGCTTCAACTTAGCTGTTGGCTAGAGAGTAATATGGGGTCAAGCCATCATGGTGCAAGACCAATGCAGATGTTAGTTTAGCCATCATGTAATCTACCATGGTCTGTGACAATGGCTTGGGGTATGTCGAACCTAGAAATAACGTGGTTGAAAAGGAATTGAACCGTTGTCTTACCATCTGCATAATATGTAGGCATCACTTCAGGCCATTTGGTAAAATAATCCACAGCGACGATAATATAGCCATGCCCCTTGGCTGAACGAGGGTTACATGTCATATAATCGATGCCCCATTTGGCAAAGGGAGCAATGGTAATGACAGGGTGTAGGTGAACGGGTGGCGCACGCATCTTGCGTTGGTAAATTTGGCATTCGTGGCACTTAGGAACAACAAGAATGCAGTCCTTGAAGATAGACGGCCAGAAATAACCAACGTGAAGGATTTTTTGAGCTATAATATAACCAAATATATGACCACCACATGCCCTGGAGTGGCAATCATTGAGAACTCTTTCAGCTTCCTTGATCATAAGGCATTGGCGAAGAAATGAATCAACACTAACATAGTATAAAGTATCGCCAATAATATGGTAGGGTTAGAAGTGCTGTTGAATCCTTTGTTGATCATCCTTGGTTAATGCAGACCGACACATGGACATTTGGATATACACGATGATATCACCATACCATGGATCAAGGGTGCTAATCAGGAAAAGGGTCTCATCTAGAAGTTGTTCATCTGCACTAGCAGGGAGAGCCTTGGAGGGAAGGGAACAAATAAATTTGGTGAAAACAAGTGACTTCTTAGATTTGGTTGTAGTGAAGACCAAATCAAATTTTGGTAGGATGACGATCCATTTAGAATACTTGCCCCCCAGCAACTGACGAGGCAGGATATAGGTCATAGGGTTGCATTCAGAAATCACTGAAGTCATACGTAAAAGGATATAGTGCTAAAAGAGTTGAACATCTTGACAGCCAAAGCCAACTTCTTGACATGTGCACAATGCATTTTAGTGTTGAGGATATTTTGACTAAGGTAGTAGATTACATGTTTGTTGCCTTCATTGTCGTCTTGGACCAAGACCATAGCAATAGTGTTAGGGGTCGCGGCTAGGTAAAGGAAGTAATCTTGATAATAGTTTAGCGAGTTCAACAGAGGAACATTTGTGAGGATGGCCTTGAGATCGTCAAAGGATTTTTGGGCCACCTCATCCCATACAAAGGGTGTTCCTTGTTTGAGCAACCAGGTAAATCCTATGGCTAGCCCGACATAGTTAGGTATAAAACGATGGAGAAAGTTGGCCTTTCCTTGTAGGCTCTAGAGTTGGTGCAGTGAGGATGGACAAGGTAAATTTACAATGGCCTTGACTTTTAGTGGATACAGGTGAATACCATCCTTGGAAATGATGAAGCTGAGGAGTCATCCTGATTCCACGCAGAAAACACATTTGTGCAGATTTAACCGAATGTTATAGTGTCTGTTGCATATAAAAATCTGTTGAAGATGGTCTGGGTGATATTGGTGCTTACGAGAATGAGCGGGAAGGTCATCCAAGTAAGGCTGGACAATGTTGCAAATATCATGAAACGTGTAGGACATTTCCCGTTGAAATGTGGCTCCAACATTTTTGAGGCTGAAAGGGAGCTTCTTGTACGCGAACGTACCCCATGGGTAGATAAAGGCTATCTTTTATTGATTGGTCGGTGTGATGCTAATCTGGTTATAACCAGAAAAATCATCCATAAAGGAAAAGATCTCACTCCCGACACATTCATCAATGATTTGATGAATGAAGGGAGTAGGATAGTTGTTCTTTTGACAAGCACGATTAAGATCTCAATAATCCATGAAAATGCATTGTGCCTTGTTTTTTAGTCACTGAGACAATATTGGACACCTAGTTTGTAAGGGGAATGGGATAGATGAACCCAACCTTTAGAAGCTTCTCAACTTCACCCTTAATAGCATCGGCCTTCCTAGGGTGCACCAGGCAAAGTCGTTGGTGAACGGGCTTTGCGTGTGGATATGTTGGTATTTCATGCACCACAATGCTAATATCAATGTCAGGCATTTCTTCGTAAGAACATGAAAACACATCACAGAATTCTTGAAATAGACGAGTATATGACTTGATCTCATCAGGAGAACAAGATACCCCAATATGAACGTGTTCAATAATAACGAGTTTGATAGAAATGTCAATCGACACCGTTTGGGTAATATTACCTAGATTTCCTTCTGACCATACTTCATGAGTAACAATTGGTGGTGGAAATGGAGAAGAGGACTCTTCAAAAGCAATAGACATGACCACCAGGTGAGGCAGTAACAAGTAGAGATGATGAGTATTGACCCATGGTGATTCCTTGAGAGACATGATTTCCATGATACCTTCATCAGCAAGGAAGGTCTCGGCTAAGGGATAGAGGCGATTCCAAAGTGCCAAGCCAAGGGGATTGAGAGTACATATGAAAAGAGGTCTTTGACATATGAGAATTAGAGGATGCAGAGTTTGAAGCCGAAACAATTTCCATGTAATTGACTTTGGTAGGACTAAGCAACATAACCTTGTACGAAGTATCAACAAGATATGGTGCATGTATGACCCAGGGATCATGTTTGACTGAGGTCATGTTGACAGAGGCAACATGAGGAGGTGGGAGTGGAAAAATTCCCATTAAGGCAGAATCTTTGAAGAGACCTGCCACCACACTCTCATAGGGAGCACCAAAGCGCTTGACGTACAGAACATTGCTATCTGAGGAGGAAGAGGCAAAGAAAGACAACTGGTCAATAGTGACAATCTTCCGTTGATGGGGGAAAATGAATCACGTGAAATAAAGACGAGGCCACAACATGCATGACATGAATCCAACTTCGACCAAGTAGAAGATTATAATTGAGATTGGCGTCAACAATTTCTACTTCGACTTGTATTGTCTTGACTTCCAGGTTGATGGCAAGGTTAGGTAAGACACTGAAGGGTCGCGAATCGCACCCATCGAAAGCTTCCAAAGCATTCAGAGACTGGTTCAGTGTAGGGGAGCCAATAGCCTTCCAACATGTGGCTGACATGATGCAGGTGTAAGCACCTTCATTGATGATAGTGTGGCAGATGGTCTTCTCATTAATGATTGCTTGAATAAGAAAGGCAATCTGATGAGGCTGCCATGCAACATGGTTTTCAAGATCAAAACATATCAAATTGGAATTGATGGGATCGATGCCCTCACTAGCTGATAGCAAAGATTTCCATTGCGATGGGCAACTTTGGAGTACCTCGAGAGATGACATGGTTGACAGTACCTGAGCCAAATCTTTAACAATATTGTAGTGCTGAGCAGCTCGAGTGTTAGGATTATACGAGGATTTCTGTGGTACACCTCGAGAGGGTGGTCAGATAGTAGAATCAGGGTTTGCTCAATATGCAGAGGGCCAGAACTCAGGGTATAAGAAGAAGGTGCAACTTCTTTCTCTTTCCCAGCTACTGGCACTGGAGCTTGATAGTATTTCGATCAGGTAGCCATATTAATAGGCATGCTCATCATGAACACTTGAGATCCGGAGGTAGAAGATTGGGGTTGGTCTATCATTTGGGTCTATTGAGATGGAAATGGCTCTTTAAGGACAGTAGGGGTCCCTTTGAAGAGGCGAATAACTTCGGATCATCGAGGACAATCCTTAGTGTAGTGATCTTCCTCGCAAATTATGAAGGGATATTTAGGTTTCCATTATGAAGATTCACCTGCAGATGATTTGGGAGGACCCTGTTTCAGGGCATCAGCTTTAGATTTTCCTTTGCCTTTCTTTTTTCCTTTTGATTACTTGTTTGCTTCAATAGACTAGACAACATGGACCTCTAAGGTTTTACAAGGGCTAGGTGGATTCTGAGATGAACTATTAGGGACAAAATTTGAGACCGACTTCTGTTCGGAAGAGGTTTTAGCAGGGATCTGGGATACTGAACCAATAAATCAATCAACAGGAGGAACAATTGATGACTTTGATGTTGCAGGATCGGATGATGGTCATTGAGCATTGGGTAATAACTCGTATAAAGTGCCAGACTGAGAGTAAACTAGATCCAAGTACTGGGCATCAACGATGGCCTTCTCTTCAGTGACAAATCCACCCATAGCTATATCATGAGCAATTGGGGCTACGAATGATTTGGTAAACCATTCAATGAGAAACTGATTAGCAATCTTGGATTTTATCAGGCGGCATCTACATCTCCATTCATGGATGTGATCAGATATGTGCGTCACAATATCTTACTTAAGTGATGTGAGCAAATAGGTACGAGTTTCATAATGAACTAGCAGCTGAAAATGCATGAGGAAAGCTATGGCTAAAAAGTTAAAGTCATGATAAGTACTTCGAGGTAGCTCAATGTACCATTTCGCTACAACACCTATGAGGGTTCGTTGGAAAAGACGAAGATGAATGGAATCGTCCACATATGAGTTCGACGAGCACCAGAGGTGATATGTCATCACATGGGCCTAAGGATCTTCTTTAGCTTTTTCATTAAACTATTGGTAATCACTTGGTATCTTGGATAGCGCCGGAGGCCGGTATGGAAAATGAAGGATCAGATCATTCGTAAGGTGCGATACATTTGGCAACTCAAGTGTAGCCAAGAAAGGTAATTGAGTGTTAAAAGGCATGGGAGGTCGATAAGTGGGCCGATAGGGAGGAGCCCATCCCTAATAGTAAGGATTTTGGCCCCATAGTGGGGTATTTTGGCCCCATAGTGCGGGATTTTGGCCATATTGCATCTGAGGTTGCACCCATTGTGGATTACCTTGACCATAGGGAGGATTTTGACCTTGAATACCTTGGAACTATTCAGGCATAGGTTTCTGATAAGCAATATACGGGTTAAAAGGTTGTTGAGCCTATTGACCTTGGACATATGGATATGGGACCTATTGTCCTTGAACATATGACTGATGAACATGTTGTCCCTGAACAAGAGGGTTTTGGAACTGTGGTCCTTAGGTATAAGGTTAATACACTTGTTGTCCTTAGATGTAGGGATTTTGTACCTGATGCCCTTAGCTGACAAGGTTCTGAACCTGTTGACCTAGGACATGAAGATTTTGAGCTTGCTGTTGCAGGACTTGACCTTGACCCTACCCCTACAATGGTTGACCTTGTTGATATGTATACAAGGTTTGCTGCTGCCCTGGTTGGTTTTTTTGTTGCAAGCGTTGACCTTGCGGTTGAAAAATTCATCCTTGGGGCTACAAAGGTTGGCCCTTTGAGGACATGGGTTGAGAGGTGTGTGGAGCATATTGTATATATTACTCTGTGGCTTGCTCCAACTATTGTAAGGATTGACCTTGCGGTTGTTGCAGATGACCTTGTTGTGGGATAATTTTCCCTTGTTGTTGCGTGGAGAGCCCTTGCTGCAACAAAGGTTGCCCTTGCAGTAACAAAGGCTACCCTTGTTATTGTAGAGGCTATCCTTGCTACAACAAGGGTACTTGAATAGTGTGCGGGAAATTACCAAACTGAATCTCGCCATAGCCAGGCTAGATGTACTGCCCAAGTTGGAGGATGTAAGGTTGATTAACCATTCCTTGAGAACCATATGGAATGTAAGAATTTTGGTATTGGACCTAAGCCCCATAAGGCTGCTGATATTGAACATTGCTCGATCTAGACGGACCAACGAGATTCTGAACCTATTGGTACTGGACATTGCTTGATCCAGTAGGATCAGTAGGGTTATAAATACTACCAGAAGAAGGTTGGTTTATACCAAGCATGTGAGCTTGTGAGCCACTCACATTAGTGGCACTTGACATCATAGAAAAATTCAGGTTTTTCCCGCCAGGTGGTGGCACAATCTGGCCACTAACTAGCGGGATAGAGGAACTGACAGAGACAATATTTGAAATTGTCGGTTGTGCTTGACGGGAAACTAGGATTGATAATACAAGAGTATTCAAAATGGTGGGTTGCATCGGGATTGAAGTAACAGCTTGTTGGGAAGTCATGCTTGTAATGAATAGACCTGACGTAGGCTCGGTACCTGACACCCATACAGGATTATCGTAAAGTGATGAGGCACTAGGTGTACCTGAAACCAACTACACCAAAGACACATAGTTGGGTGGAAAATTGGCAGGAATACCTTCTAAAAAAGGGAAACCCTCAGGATGAAACTGCAATTGCAATTCTTCCCCCTCAACAGTGTGTGGAGTAGAAACTTCAGACTCATTTGAAGATGTGACTGGAGCATCACCTTTGGGTTCCATGTTTGAAAACAAACGACGACGAATGGCCGAACAAGTATGAGGGGATAGTTCCAAAGGAACACCCAGCTAGTCGTACAGACTGTAAGGATGCTATGATGATATCACAATAGGGTCAAACAAAGGGATCAGAGGGTAGATAACCAGTCCAAGCTGACGTCAATGGTTGGTGAGTTCTCTCGAGTTTGAACAAGATTGTTCGGATATTTTGGGCCAAGATCAGCAGATGACCTAGTATCAAAAGTATGCAAAGGACAAGATGACAATGGTTGGACACTTAAAAAAATTGCGAGTTCAACATTTTGGCCCTTGAGTGACTCTGGTAACTCAGGAAATGGCTCAGACAATCTTTTAGACAAAGGAGAGGAAGAGGAATTGGGTGAACCAGATGGTTTAGCCACGATGACCTTGTCTTAGTCAACAAAACATATAAATTCAAGGATTTAAAATGTTCTTTTAAGGAAACTCACGATTTGGTCTCAAAAAAGAATAACAGGGTGTTTTGGATCATGGGAAATCAATTATTAAGATGCATAAAAGACTGATGCTCTTTCATGTTTTAAGAGTCGAGAAAGAAACAAAGATGACTCTATCACTTTCGATTGGAAATGAGGTTGAAAAGACAAGTTCTCAAATGATCTTTTAAGTTTAATGAGTCAAAAATATCAAATGACTGCTCTGGATGATCTAGGTAAACAAAATAACCAGGAAACCATGAACTGCAGAATAACTCTTGATGAACCAAGAAGTATGATTAGGAAATCTCCCCAAATGCTATGTTTAGTGTATCACGTTTGCAAGGTGACTGACTCGTCTTCCTAAGGATTAAAGGATTGAAGCCTAGTGAGGTCCCTGGCGATATAATCGATGGTACGGGGAGCACAAATCCGTACTAGCGCTACCTAATGCTGAAGCTAACGATAGCTACTAGGTTTAAAGACATCGGAACACATCTCTAGCCTATACCTCTAGATATGATCGTTAATGTCAAATCTGCCTAAGGTTAATTGAATTCATTTTAAAGTTGATCTTGATTTATGTTTTAGTTTTCATGTTTTAGCAATGCTACTCGAAAAACCTTAAATGCAACTAAATGAGACAAGACCCTTTCAATTCGATGAAATGCCTACACTAGAGAGGGTAAAAACTACTCAATCAAATGCAAACAATGAAGCAACTGAAAACGAAATGATCTTTCACTACCTTACTTTTTTCAAAAAATAAACTAATGAAAAATGCATTCCAATTCCTAATTTCCTGACAAGCACTTATCTATTAGTCCTTCGAAAACAAAAGAAATTGTCTTCCTTTTTCAAATGCTGATGCAATTCTAGTCTTTTAAATAATGAAAATTATCGTAACATAATGATGCAACAAGCTATAATTTCATACTTTTCAAGTAACAACGAAACAAAATTTTCATGTACAATCTTTCAGTGAAAAATTTCTCGAGACAATAAGCTCTCCAGGCAGATGAAAACATGAAAAGAGAAGTTCATTCAAATCAATGAAACACCGACTTTACCAAACACAAGACCAACAATGTAATCTATGCCGGAAAAGAAACGTTTAGGCAAGCAAACGAAAACTTTTTGAACTTGTGAAAAAAGAGACCAAAGTTGTAAAAAGGACTAGAAACAAAATTCAAAGAGTAAGCACACCTACAACCTGACATGGTGAGTTCACAAAATGTTGAATGGATGACCAACTAGATGCCCTAGTGTCGTTAGCCACTCAATGACTCAATCAATCAAGTAGAAATATGATAAGCCAACAAGCAAACAAAACCAAAGGAAAAGTAGCTTTCTAATCATGGAGAAAATGGTCCAAAAGGCTTACGATGTCAATACCACAAGAGAAGAACACATTGGCCAAGATTGGGATCAAGCCCTAATCTTCGCTTACAGGCGTCGACATGACTGCTTAACTGACAACAAGCGCTAGAGGTTGGTCTGCATGACTAGTTCTTAGCAACTTGCACTGGTCGGCATGACTAAAGCGCGCTGATCAAGGAAGCTAAGGAAAACAAAATTGAAACAGGGACCAAATCTACTACTATGAATTTTAGACTCAAACCAGTAAGCATGAGAAAAGAAACAGAACCAAAGGGAAAAGGTGGAACTAGAAAATTTCTCATGAAATCATGAAATCTAGGACAAAAAAAAGGATTGGGTTCCCCAGTGGAATCACTAGTTTGTGGTGAAGTAAAATTATAACTGTGGACACAAAGAAATTCCTCTAGACCGCTAATGGGTCTAGCCACAACAGATACATTCTATGGAATATTTCCTTAGGTTAGAATCAATCAAGAGGGCCTACCTCTTGGTTTGCTTATCCTGCTTGATGATGTCCTTGCTTTCTCACTCCAACTATCTCTTTCTTCCTTCTTCAAGAACCTGAAACAAGTAAACAACAACGGAAAACAAACATGACAATAGGAAAATTGAAATTCAACCTACTTAACAAGTCAAAAAACATTAAGCCATGAATATGTAATATTATAAAACATGTAGGAAATCAATCTATAGTTGCATATATTAATATGAAAGAGAGATTACAACCATTCATCTTGACATTGTAGTCTTCCTCTCAAAAGACAAGGTTCCCACACACTTTGCTAGCATTCCATGATGGCCTCAAGCAACAATAGTTTTAAGGCTCTTCCCTTTAGGATTCACTCCAAACAAAATCACACTTCTCCCTCACACAACTAGATGGCTATAACTAGTAATAGCTTTCTTGCCTACTCCAAACCAAAATAGCATAAGCACACTAACATCAACACTCTAACTAGCTTGTGCTTGGGAAGAAGGGAGGTTTATATAGGAAATATGGATGGGATATGGATCCTCTTCTCATGGGAGAAGGTCTTATCACTTGATATAGTTCCATCATTATAGGGGAAAGGAACCCAAATTATCAACCTCGACCCCATCTGTCCAAACCATTTACCAGACTACCGTTATGAAGCTTCTAGAGCTGGAAGCTTCAGGTCTAATTTAAAAACTTACCATAACAGGACCAGCGTCACTCCAACATAGCTTAGTCACTCTGGTTGGCGCGAGGAGTAGTGCTAATCTCTACACATCAGTGCGAGGCAGACAAAGGCCATTAGTGTTGGTCTTGTAAACTGGGCAAAAACAAAAGTTTTAGGGGAAATGGTGCAAAAGGGAATTGATTTTCTCATGAAGAGGGACATAATGGGAGCTCCTTCATGAAGGAAAAGCATGTAGGGTTCACTGTAGAGGTCCTCCAGGATCAAGGAACGAGGAGTATAGGGATAGTGACAAAATGTTATGTAACACTATGCACTCGTTACGCAATTAACAAGTAGTTGTTCTTGAATTTTTTTCTTTTATTGATCCAAGAAGATATGGTTTGAAGATGGGCATGCTTTTAAATTTAGTTTTTTTTGTGTTGGGATAAAATGATAAACAAACAATTTTTTTTGTTTTTTTCATTTGAGGAAAAATACTTTAAATAATAGAATCTTTCCTCATTTTGGTTTGATTCAATCCACTATATGGATGAATGGTGAATTGCATCTACTTGCTGTAATATGTTATTTAAAGTGGAAAAATAGATGGAATTGGTTGTTGTTGGTTGGAGATTATTATGAATGGGTTAATGTGACTCTGATTGAATTTATGAGTAAAATGCTTATGGCTTAAGGGTTTTCCAGTTATTGTTCGCAAGGATACTTATGGTATGATGCTTTGGAGTTTTTATTCTCTGCGTATTAGTTATTTGGTTAAATATTCCTTGTAGTTTTCATAGTTTATGGGTATAATGACTTCATTTCAGTTTGAATTCATTTTTGGCCTGCTCTAAACCAACTATGTCGAGTATTTCAGTTGCAAATGGAATATCTTATGCCTATATACTTTGTTACTTCTTCTTAATTTCCTTCTCATGTATACGCAGTATATGAATTTCCTGTTGTTCTGTTATATGTGAAAAGGGAATATGTTTTGCTTATTCTCCTCTATACTACAACTTTATTTCCTTTATCCAAAGTACATGATTGATAAGCGTTTGTAAATGTTATTGGATGTTACATGCATAATTATGGTAGGACAATAAATTATATGATCACAGGTGTTCATCCTCCTTCAATCATTCATATTCCAACAAATTTTTAAATTCTTTTCAGATCTGGTCTCTATAAAAATTATGTGTTTTAAAGTATCTTACCTTTGAGTTTTTGGAGTGAGGGAGCTCCCTCCAATTGTTGAAGACTAGTCTCTCAACCCAAAGCAGTTTGTGGTTACCTCTAGGATTTCTCTTCTAGGTCAGGAGAAATTTATAGAGTGTTAACACATAGCGGATGCGACAGACGTTATAACCAATGAAAGGGGAGATATCCATCTACCATCGAGCATAGTAGTCCACAACGGATGTGATCGTCGTTACAATCTATGAGTAAGGAAAGGTCTATCTAGTATCATGTGGAATAATCCATAAGAATGAGACAATAGTAACAACCATTGCATCGCATTCCCAACAAGATAAGCTCTAAAACAACTGAAATAGTTCAATTATCTTAGTACATGTGAAAACAAACATGAAATACAAATTCTCATAGAATAGTCTTACAAACATCCATAATTCATGCATGGAAATGTTCTGGCCTAAAAAGGGTTCTGTAATTAAGAAAAAGTTCCAAGACACATATTTACGTTGTACATCACTAACCCCCATAGTGGGACATTGGAGCCACTCCTTTCTCCTCAAAGAACTGACTCAATTATCTCTGCTTTGTGGGAGGAGCAAAGGTGAAAAGTCCATTTCTCATACAATGGGGGGGTATATATAACCAAGGGGTTATACTTGACCCTTGTGCCTCTTTGACTTCCCTCATGACTTTTCAACTGACATGACTCTTCATATTCATGTGTATCCATTGGACTTCAACTTTACAATACATTTGATTTACAATATACATGACCCATAATAGTGATGTGGCCTTTGAAAAATAATGACATGACTTGACATGACACTACTGACATGGACTAGCTTGTTGACGTGGCAATTTCAAGCCATTGTTGCTATTGAGTGATAGATGTGTTCTTGGATATGATTTCTCTTCTCCTCCACATTGCTTGATGATGCAGGGTCTTCAATGATCTTTGGTATTAATAGTTAGTTTCATACATGTGTTCCTTTTTCTTTCTCTTGATAGGTTCCTTTGTTCGTCCAGCTGCAAGTGAGTCTTTAAGCATGTTTCTTCCTTCTTCTCCTTCTTCATCATCTCGCCATGATTTGACAGTGTACTGTTCCCGAAATTCACTCATGATAGGACAACATCAATCCAAAAAAATACCTTGTCTAAGATGATGCATTATTATCCATGGATTGAGTGAGGGATAGGTGACAAGTTGGGAAAGAGGGCTCAATAACTACGCATCACATATTTCTAGGTGAGAGGAAGAGAGGTAGTTCACTAAGACGGGGCAGAGTGCAACTCAGGTTTGACTAAGGAACTTCTGAGCACAGTCCTCACTAAGGGGGAAAGTTGTGTAGGGGCCATTGGGACATGATCCTGCAGTTGAGAGAGTCAGTGGCTGATTTGGGATGCGACCTTGGGAGACATATTTTTGCAATTTTTGTTGAAAATAGCAATAAGAAATGCTAAAAATAGAATTTCTAAAAATAGCATTGCTATAAATAGAAGTTCAACCAGCGTTGATCTTAGGAACAATGGATGGAAAAATGGAAGTGCTAAAACTAACATTCTATAAATATCATTTCAGGATACCTTCCTATTTTATTCAGTCCCTAAACTAAAATAGTGAAGTAAAATTCGAATTTGATCTTAACAGCAGTTTGTAAAATAATTAGTTAATTGATCTTGAGTTAATTAGTTAAGGAAAATCAAACTTGAAGTCTATGTGGGGACATGCAACAATTTCTCCATTAATTGAGGAATTTATCCATCAATTAAAGAGATAAGGATGAGTTCTAAATTGAGTTGTAATTAGTTGGCTCAGTTAACTGAGTCAAGTCCAGTTAGATTGATTTAAACAATTTGTTTAAATTAATGTGGGTTCAATTAGTTAATGCTTGCATGCATGTAACTACTGCACTTCATAGAACTGATGATTCTCTCATAAAAAACTCATGCATGTCAATTTAGATAGAGACCCAGTTGAGATCAGATGGAGGGGTCGTGTACTATCCATTGCTAGAATATTCCATCTTGAATATTCGTTGCATGCAGAAGCAATTATTTCCTTGAGGATTGTGCAGTTACTTCTTCAATTTTAGTGAGTATGATGAGGCCAATTCACACATGTGACATCATTGGACCCCAAGAAAAATTGTGCAAGGAAATAGGAGGCTTGGAGGGCTTGAGGAGGACATATACTATGTCTATTTAGTCTGTGAGTTGTATTGTTTGATTGCAGAGAGAGCATGATAGCTTGAGAGTTGATTTTTTTTGTAACTTGAACAAGATTTCCACTTGTATGATAATACAAAGTTAGGGTTTTAGGATAAGGCTTTCCCCGTGATATTTCTTTTGTGTTATGTGTGATTGATTTCTCATTCTCAGTTATATGTGTTCTCTTGATCTTGCTCAATTCGATTAAGCTTCTGCAAAGTGTTGTAGAAGTAGATCTTGTATTGTGTTTTAGTATATTGCATAATCTGTTGATATACAGTGGGAATTTCTACATGGTATCAGAGCAAAGGTGATCAAGGCGAAAAACAGTATACAAGAAGGAGAAGTTCGAAGTTTGGTTCCTGAATATAGAAATCGAGTTCTTATCACATCTCTATTTCACCTATGGCGTTCAGTGGTTTAAGGCTCGAGTACGCCCTTGATGGAAGCTCGAATTATATAGCTTGGAAGGATCGCATAGAGGTTGTGTTAGAGGATAATGGCCTAAAGGACTTCATTGATCAAGAAGTCCCCAAGCCGACTGATGCTACTCAATTGGCGGAATGGAAGAAATGTGTGGCTAGAGCAAGGAGAATCCTCCCGGAGGGAGTTTGAGACCACATTTTCTCGAGCCTCCATGGGAAGGAGACACCATTTTCAATGTGGAAAACATTAAAAGATTTATATTAGAATAGCAGCAATCAGAGGAAGCTGGTGCTGAAATAGAAGCTTCGTAAGATCAAGTGTGAAAAGGGAGACATGATCTCTACATATTTGAACAAGCTCACCACCTGTAGGGATGAGCTTGGAAGTGTAGGGATCATGACTGCTAATGATGACATGGTGAGTCTTGCACTCCTCAGTCTTCCTAAGAGCTGGCATAGCTACTAGGACTCGGTTAATGGAATAGAAAAACTACAAGATTGGGAACGACTTTGGTCGGATCTGATGCAGGAGGAAATAAGAAGAAGCAACAGTGATGGATCCTCATCGAAGCAAGATGAGGAGGAAAATCTAGCCTTAGTGAGTAAGGTGAGGAAAGGGAAAGGGAAGGTGTCCCATCCCAAATCTCGTTCTTCCCATGGTGGGAAGAAGATTGAAAAATCGAAAGTGTGATGCTTTCACTGTCATGAAGTGGGCCATTATGCTACAAATCGTCCACAGAAGAAATATGAGAAGGGTTCCTCAAAGGGATCTGATGGTAAGGCACTAGCCTCATAGTTTGAGCTGGATTTCTTTCTTATTGCACACATGGTTTCATCCATGGTGAGATGTGTGTGGTACCTGGACAGTGGAGCTTCATTCCACATGTCAGGTGACAAGAATATTTTAAGTACCTTGGAGGAGAAGGATCTCCAGATGCTGTTTGAGATGGGAGATGATGGAAAGTATTGTGTTTTAGGTGAAGCTACGATTGTGTTTCAGAAGGAGCATGGAGTTCCCCTCACCCTGACTAATGTAAAGTATGTACTAAGTCTGAAGAAGAATCTTGTGTATGTCGCTATGCTAGAAGATAAAGGCTATGATGTAGCCTTCAGTCAAGGAAAGGTATTCTTGAGGCATATCAGTACTGGACAGACAAAGCGAATAGGGATTTGAGTCAAGAATCTCTACAAGTTGGAGGTAGACAACTATGCTGCTTTGAGTTCCAAAGCTAAGACAGTGTAGAGCCAAGACGTTGGCTAGCTATGGCACAAAAGACTGGGTCACTTGCACCATGGAGCCCTGAAGATCATGCACCAAATTTCTACTAGATTACCCAAGGGAAAGCTTGAGCAGATGACTACATGGAAAGGTTGTAAGTTGGGTAAGCATGCAAAATATTCCTTTCAGAATCGAGACAGTAGAGCTGGAGAAATCATGAAGTGAGTTCACTCAGATGTTTGTGGGCCCTTCTTTACAGTCTCCACCACTAAACAAAGGTACTATGTTATTTTTATTGATGATTTTTCTCATAGATGCTGGATCTACTTTATGAAAAAGAAGGATCAGACCTTCTTAAGGTTTTGTGAGTTTAAAGCCTTGGCAGAGAAAGAATCTGGAAAGAAAATAAAAGCCTTCCGTAGCAACAATGGTGGAGAGTATGTCTCCCAATAGTTTAAATACTTCTATGCTACAGAAGGTATTAAATGGTAATTGACGGTACCCCATAACCCATAGTAGAATGGGGTGGCTGAAAGGAAGAATAGATCAATTATGGGAGCAGCTCAAGCGATGTTGCATGACCAAAGCCTACCACTGCATTTGTGGGCTGAGGCATGCAATACAGTAGTATATTTGTAGAACAGAAGCCGACACAGTATACTAGGGATGAACACACCTATGGAGGCCTATTCTGGGAAGTGGCCTGATGTAAGTCACTTCCAAATCTTGGGATCATCAGTTTACTGGCATGTGAAGAAATATGCCAGGAAGAAGCTAGACCTAACAGCTGAGTTGGGAATACTTGTGGGCTACACAGATACACCCCAAAACTATCAGGTGTATCTGCCTTCCACTCAGAGGACTGTGGTACACACAGATCTGAAGTTCAACAAGCAAAAAACTATGTTCTTATCACTTGAGAGGGAGCTCGAGTTGCATGCAGATGAGGAACTTTTAGTTCCTAAGGATGAGGAGCCTCAGATTGATACAGAGTAGTTGCATGCAGAGGATCGGGGAGTGGATACATCCACTCATGCTGATACTTCTAGAGATGGGTAGAGATGCTCAACGGAAGCTGCCAAGTTGATGTTGGATGTGCGGGAGAATGTGGGACAACCATCTTCTTAGCACAGATAGAGGAGGTCACTCGAGCGGTACATTGCGTACATGGCCTTGGTTGGGGAGTGTGTAGATACTGAACCTTCTTCATTCGAGGAGGCAGTGCAGCAACTAGTCTGGGTTGATGCAATGGTAGAGGAGTATGACTCTATCATTCGGAACAGTGTGTGGGATGTTGTCCCAAGGCCTCAGGGCAATTCAGTGGTGAGTTCCAGATGGCTTTACAAGGTAAAGCAGGCAGTTGATGGAAGTGTTGAGAAACATAAGTCAAGGTTTGTTGCCTGGGGTTTCTCACAGGTTGAGGGGATCGACTACGATAAGGCTTTTTCTCCTGTAGCAAGGTACTCATCGAATATATCGATGTTGGCACTATGAGCTCAGATTGGGTGGAAGATCCACCATATGGATGTGAAGACAACATTCCTCAATTGGAAAATTGAGGAGGAGGTGTACATTGAGCAGTGAGAAGGTTTTGAAACCTTTGATCATGAGTCGCATGTGTGTAGACTCAAGAGGGCTTTGTATGGGCTGAAGCAAGCACCCTGTGCTTGGTACACTAGGATCAACAACTATTTCACTGGTTTGGGCTTCACCAAGAGTGAAGTAGATGCAAACCTTTACCACATCATGGTAGAAGGTAAACCATTGATCATTGTTCTTTATGTCAGTGATATGATTTTGATAGGTGATGATTAGCTGATATAGTCTTGCAAGGAGTACCTTGCAAGAGATTTTGAGATGAAGGACATGGGCCTTCTGCATTACTTTCTAGGCATGGATTTGTGGGAGAAATATGGGGAAGTATTTGTGTCTCAAGGCAAGTATGCCAATGAGAAACTTAGGTGCTTTCACATGGAGAATTTCAAGCTCATGTAGACTCCTCTAGCTAGGAACTGGAGGAAGGAGGATGCTACTTCAGGTGAGGTAGTAGCTGCTACTGTTTATCAGCAATTGGTGGGTTCACTTATGTATCTAGTGAAGGCACGAGCTGACTTATGCTTTGCGGTGAACTAGCTAAGTCAAGTTATGGTTCAGCCTACCAAGCTGTTTTGGAAGGCAGCGAAGCATGTGTTGAGATACCTCAGAGGCACATGTCAGCTCGGATTGTGGTACAGACGGATAGAGGGAGTGAAGATGTAGATTGGGCAGGGAGTCCATCATACTAGAAGAGCACTTCTGGGGGAATCTTCAACCTTGGTTCAGCTACAGTTTCCAGGTACAGCAGGAAATAGATTTGGATGTGGAAGATTCTACTGGGATTGTTTGGTCAGATGATGGATCCTACAATGATCTACTGCGATAACCAGAGTTGCATCAAACTCTCGGAGAATCTAGTTTTTCATGACAGGTCCAAGCACATAGATATCCGGTATCACCATATTCAAGACTGTGTGGTCAAGAGGATCATGTTGTTGCTGTATGTTTCGACCAAGGAACATGATGCAAATATCTTGACTAAGTCATTGTCAAAATGCAAGTTCGAGTTCCAAAGAGACAGGATTGGGGTTACTGATAATCCCTTTCTTGTTGAGAGGGAGTGTTGAAAATAGCAACAAGAAATGCTAAAAATAGAATTGCTAAAAATAGAAGTTCAGCCAATGTTGATCTTAGCAACAATGGATGGAAAAATGGAAGTTCTAAAAATAACATTCTATAAATAGCATTTCGGGATACCTTCCTATTTTAGTCATTCCCTAAACTAAAATAATGAAGTAAAATTCGAATTTGATCTCAACAGTAGTTTGTAAAATAATTAATTAATTCATCTTGAGTTAATTAGTTAAGGAAAATCAAACTTGAAGTCTATGTGGGGACATGCAATAGTTCCTCCATTAACTGAAGAATTTATCCATCAGTTAAAGAGATACGGATGAGTTCTAAATTGAGCTATAATTAGTTGGCTCAGTTAACTGAGTCAAGTCCAGTTAGATTGATTTAAACAGTTTGTTTAAATTAATGTGAGTTCAGTTAGTTAATTCTTTCATGCATGTAACTACTGCACTTCAAATAATCGATGATTCTCTCATAAATAACTCATGCATGTTAGTTCAGACAAATACCCAATTAAGATCAGATGGAGGGGTAGTGTACTATCAGTTACTAGAATATTCCATTGTGAATATTCCTTGCATGTAGAAGGAATTCTTTCCTTGAGGATTGCACAATTACTTCTTCAGGTTTAGTGAGTGTGATGAGGCCAATTCACACATGTGACATCATTGGACCCCAAGAAAAATTGAGCAAGGAAATAGGAGGCTTGGAAAGCTTGAGGAGGACATATACTATGTCTATTTAGTCTGTGAGTTGTATTCTTTGATTCCAGAGAGAGCAGGATAGCTTGAGAGCTGATTCTTTTTGTAGCTTGAACAAGATTTCCACTTGTATGATAATACAAAGTTGGGGTTTTAGGCTGAAGCTTTCCCCGTGATATTTCTTCTATGTTATGTGTGATTGATTTCTCATTCTCAGTTATATGTGTTCTCTTGATCTTGCTCAATTCGATTAAGCTTCTGCAAAGTGTTGTAGAAGTAGATCTTGTATTTTGTTTTAGTATATTGCATAATCTGTTGATCTATAGTGGGAATTTCTATAGTTTTTAGAGGCAAGGAGGACTGGGCAACAGATATAATTAGAGGACATACCTGCGCAGGCCTTGAGATCAGTGAGCTCCGGCTAAGGGAGGACACTGGGGGACACTTTTGTGAATTTCTGGGTGGTAAGGTAGGTCGAGTTCTCTGTGCAATGTGGGGTTCTAGTAGGCAAGGGGAGAATCTCAAGGATTGGGATTGCGAAATGCCTAGTTCAAGTCAAAATGGGAGGAATTGTTGCGCAATTTTAGGGATGAAGGGAGACTGCTTAATCTCTGGAATTATACACTACAACTATCCTGGGGGATAGTGACTATGGACTGCACAATCCTAGGAAGCAAGGTTTCATCACTGAGGGCTGAGATTGCATAATGCGCAATTTAGTTGGGGTTCGGTGAAACTGAGTCTCCCAGTTAGGAAGGTTTTCGGAGAAATGGATAAGTGCGAGATGAAAGTGAACTTTTGTAGAACTTGAACTTGTGATCACACACTTATCATACTTCGATGATGTGAAAACATAGACCACTAGAACAACAAGACAAAGCATTACCCTCTATGTGATTGTCCTATAACAAGAAGCGACAAGTAAGACACTTTAGATAGACTTTAGGATGACTGTGACGACAATGCTTAAAAATTTGTGTATGAGTGCGACAATTGTTTACATAGCTAGGGAAACTAGAATACACAAAGAAAAACCTTCAAAATCACTGGAAAAGGTCCAAAAGGATGGAAAAATAGTCAAACATGCCAAAACATGACAATTGATCAAACAAGAAAAAGGGGTGAAAAGACTGAGTCTAAGAAAGCTCATGAAATTAGCTCAAGTATTTTCATCAATCAAGGGAAAGACCAAGGAAGACTTTGAAATTTGAGTACAAGCCAAAATTTTTGAGGGTGCTTCAGCTGCTACAACACAATGTTCATACATCTGATCAAATCAATAATGTATTCACTCATAGTTGTCTTGTCACAACTACGGATGACCATATTCATTCACTTGTTAATATTACAAAATCCTCAATATTTAATGTCTTGTCATTTGAAGGTTTGGAGATTTTTCAAGACAATAAGGCACTTTAGCTCCTGTTGATGGTTATGTCAGGCCCTCACGTCCTCGATGAAATCCATGGATAACTTCAAACTGGGGTTTCCAAATTAGGGTTTCAGTGCTTGAATCCTCTGGTATCTCATTTATACCTGGCAAAAAGACCTCTTTTCAAAGTCATCAAGTTGATCATCCTCAATATCATGATAAGGTTGTTGAATTGCTTGAAGCGTTTTATCTAGAAAATTCCTCTACAAGTGGGTGATATCTTGCCTCACTTACACTAAATTTAGGGTTAAGCATGAATGGATGTTTGTCATGGATAGATAATTATATATTTCAAGTATATCATTATGTTTACGAGGATTGGATTGTAGTGTGGCTTGAGTAGTATTTTTTGGCCCATTTTCTTGTAACTAGACATGATCTTCTTGCTATTGTGCATGTTTTATAGGTGAGAATTTTTGTTTTATCACATCTCTTTATGCCAAACCTAATAGCTGATGTATTTGTATTTTCAGGCTGGGAATTGCTACGGTGGCTACATTGGAAGTTTGATTTCACATCAACCAAACTCTTCTCTCCTTAAATTAGGGTTTAGAATAGTTAGGTTTTAGGTTTTTGTTATTAATTTGTTGCTTAGGGTTTCCTTATTAACATTTCTTTTAAATATGCCTTGTTGTGTTTTATTTATCATAGTTGATGAGTTGCTGCATTATGTCGGGTTGTGTTATATTCTTTCCACGACTAACCTACGTAGTGAACCGGGGGGTTAGAGGGGGGGCGG
>APFE031663261.1:8962-36856 GCA_000404065.3 Pinus taeda | reverse complement strand
CCCTCCATTCTAAGAAGCAAAAATAATAATAGAAATAAGGACGGACCAAAAATATTCCTTTCCTTGGTAAGTGTTTCCCACCATTCATTCCACTCACTCGAGTTATTTCATAAAATAGAGACAAGTGTTATTTCACACTCTTTTGGCAAAGCCTATTGAGCTTCTTTTATGATATATCTATTCCTTGATTGAGTCCTTGATATATTGATCAAGTTTTGATTCCTTGGAGATTAATTAGAGCAAAGAAAACATGATTACTCTTAATTCCAAGTTCAATGCCTCTAATGGTGGACACAAGGCAAGGGAGGGGTTGCTATCGTGGTCATAACTCCAAGTTCATTGTCTTTGATGGTGGACGAGGCAAGGGAGGGGGTTGCGATCATGGTCATGGTCGTGGAGTTTTCTCTTTTACATTATATTTAGGGAGTTCAAAGCAATTTGAATGGAATCATTGTCGTCATCAGGTATAATGGATTAAGTGTGATAATGGATAAAATGCAGTAATTATTTGTGAGCATTTGTTCTCGAACGAACATTAGGACCCATCTTACTATAGAGAAAAGTACATGCATTAAAAACAACTCAATATTTCATGTGACATTCATATTGTATGCGACTTATTTTTCATTAAAAACAATTTAATTTTTCGTGTGAATTCCTTTTTTGTTAAGATTTCTTCTATTTCTAATCTGAATTACAATTGTAATTTGAAATAAATCTTCGAGTAAATATTAATTTACCAATTCTGCATGGAAATCATAAGAAACATTCACAATATAATATGACGAACAAATGGGTACCTACTTCATATGGATTAAAAAATGCTTCTACTACTTAATGGAATTACAAGTGTAATATTAGTTGGATCTCCAATATATCTTGAATCATTTTATTTTTAGTACTATTAAATGTTATTATGTCATACCTCATTTTATTGTTAGCATTGTAATAAAAATATGCATTTTGCTATAGAATTAGTACTAACATGTAATATTGATTTTTTTTCCAGAACGCTATAGGTAATGACCACGAAGATGATGATATAGACTATGTTTAGATTACATCATATATCAGAGATGATAATGATGAGGATGGCGATGGCATTGGTGATGATTATGTGGATGATATTATCAGGATGGTCAGGATGATGATCATGGAAATGATCATGAGGATGAGATTGACTATGATTTTCATGGTGCTAGCTAGCCATGCATTATTTTTTATATTTAGTTGGATGCCTTAACATGGTAATCATACATTTTAATTTTAGTTTATTTGAATAATGATGATGATACTATCGGTACTATCTTGTTACCTTATGAATATGTTGAAAATTGTTTACATTTTTTTTATGAAGAATTATCGTGTATGATGAGTTTCCTATTTTTTTTTATGGATGTGAATTTACCTTAGCATAATGATATCTATGAAATATTTTTATTTGGTAATCTTACATTGACTTTTAGTTGATTTGATTAAATATGATGATGATATTATCATTTTTATCTTGTTATTTTATGTATATATTGAAAATTATCAACATTATTTTGATGGAGAATTATTATGTATGATGATATTACTATCTTTTGATGGATGTTCTGGATTTACCTTAGAATAATGGTGTTCATGAAATATTTTGATATGATAATCACACATTTGAATCTTAGTTGATTTGATTAAAGATGATGAGGATATAATTAGTAGTAACTTGATACTTTATATATGTGTTGAAACCTGTCAATGTTTTTTTATGGAGAATGATTATGTATGATGATATTACTATTTTTGAATGTAATGTTGTGAATTTACCTTGGAATAATGATATCTCCGATAAATGTTGATTTAGTAGTAATATATGTATAATGAAAATTGCCAATGATTTTTTGATGGAGAATTGTTATATATGAGGATATTGCTATATTTTTTATGAATGTTGTCAATTACCCCTAAATTTGTTTACAAATAATAAGTTATGAATTTGAATTGTGATATGTTCTTAAATGTGTTATACATGAAAATACCACCTGATCATCTTGGAGGAAAATACTATGCTACTGGTTGAAATACCCCTTTCTCTTAAACTATATAAGCTTATAATACATGTTATGTACCATGAGGACCATGGTATCCTAGTGTATAACAAGTTGTCCCTTTCATCTAACTTTCGTTACCAAATTTCTCACATTAGAGGAATTTTCAACTCAAAAAATAACCACGTAAGAAAAAAATAAGAAACTCATAAAATAATACCATGTAGACAATTTCTTAATATATCATTTTTATTAATCTTTTACGAAAATTACCCAAATAAATGTCACATTTATCAAAATAATTGTATATGTATTTTATATTTAAATTAATATATTAGCACAAGATTTAATAAAATTTAAATTAAAAAAGTAAATTTAAATTAAAAAGGAAAATTTAAATTAAAAAAGCAAATTCAAAATTTAAAGGAAATTTAAATTACCTAGAAAAACGTCACTTTTATAAAAAATAACCGTCTACATGTATTTTATATTGAAAATAATTTATTAACACAAGATTTAAGAAAATTTAAATTTAAAAGGAAAATTGAAAATATAAATTTAAGTTAAATTCAAATTTAAATTACTCAGTCCACATGGGGTAGCTTAAGTGGCAGTGGCCATGGAAATGAAGTATCACCAAACCGGAAGTCTTGGGTTCAAATCTTGGGCTACCCTTCCCCGTAGTGGGGTATGTAATGGACATGAAAATAAGAGAGTCCTACCAAAGCTTATAAAAAAATAAATTTAAGTTACTCAAATAAATGCACTTTTATCAAAATAACCATATATTTATATTTTACATTTAAATTAATTTATCAATACAAGATTTAACAAAATTTAAATTAAATTTAGGATTTAGGATTTTATATTTAGATTTATTTATTTGACATGCCATGATTTACCCTTCATTAAAAATATTCTCGATATTCTAACTTTTATAGATTAAGATATTAATTTTATTTTTAATATTTAATATAGATTTGGGTCACTTGGGCACCATTCACAGTTAAATTAGGTAAGTTATGTTATTAAAAAAAAAATCCACTGCCTAGTCACACCTGTATGTCTTTTAAATTTTAAAGGATTTTTATTGGCTTACACATTATGACATGGAAATTCAATGTTAACATCTTAAAATGAAAATTCCTCTAATGCCAGCAAAAAAGCTCGAGTTAACTAGAATTTGACACTCTTGTTCACTTTCGGAAACTCATATGGTGGAATGTGATCTCTTTATCCTCATCTTTAAATTTTTCCTAAAAAATAAAAGCATACAAAAGTTGGAAAGAGCCATAAAGCATGAGGAAGCTTTTTCCTAAGCACAAAAGCATCTAAAAAGTGGAAAATGCCATTTTTATATGAGGAAACATTATTCACCCAAAATCTTTTGCCAATATTGAACTAGTGTCGAATTTGGAAAATCTTCATAGCCTTCACTTTCCTATATATTGGAGGCTTGGCCATTGAGAAAATGACGGGAATTCGTGTATTGTCACACTGCTGAGATCTATCTTGAGAGGGATGGTTTTGGAGCTAGGAGTTGGGGGAGGTGTTGTTGCAACTGCATTTGATGGTTGTAATTTTGCTCCAACTCCTTTATTAATATAGATTAGATGTTCTTCCTTCCATATGCTACTATTCATTATTTACTTATCCTATCTAACTAATGAATGTATGGGATTTTGGTTTATATTTATTTATTCAGTAATATTTATATGTTTATGATAGTTTCAATTATCAAGATATTATGTTGTGAAGTTTTCTTTGTTCTCTATCCTGTGTGTAGGACCAAGATTTGGAGCTATCTAGGAGCGCTTCCCAGCTACACTAAAAACTCCAACAAGACCTGCATGCGAGGACTCACATGAATTCATTCTTCTTTTCTTAATCTATACTCTACATCTTGATTTACTAAGAATCCTGAGCCTTAGAACAACCTTTCTCTTAATCAATCTATCTTAGGTTTCTGGGATAAACTGAGAGGGTTTTATGTTCATCTAACTGTGCATTAAATCCTAGAACAAAATGATATTTAGAAACTGTAATATATTTCACTATGTAATAAAATTAGTAAAATGGATGTAAAAGTAAAACTCTAAACAAGAAGCCAAAAGTGGATGTAACCATCGATGCAACATTGGGAGTAGAATTGGATGTTAAACTAGCCATCAAAACAAGATGCAAACAATGAGACAAAAGGGTTTTAAAGTATAATTAAAAAAGGGTGCAAAACTAGGCACAAATAAGGGAACAAAATAGGGCATACAAAAAGATACCAAATTAGGCACAAACAAGGATGCAAAAATGGACACCAAAATGAAGTTGCAAAGAATGGTGTAAAATTAGGATGCAAAATTGGGTGCACAAAGGATGTAAGAAAATACACAAAACAAGAAGCAGAATGGGACTAAAAAAGGGTGAAACTAAGGATGCCAAAAATAATGCATAACTAGATGAAAATTCAAACTAAAATATAGGTGCAAAATAAGATGCAAATGTGGACACAAAATGTGGCAGAAAAAAGGATGCAAATTTGGATGCCAAAAAGGATGCAAAATTAGACATAAAAAAGGATGCAAAATTGGACATAAAAAATGGTGAAAAATTGGACACAAATGTAGAAAAAATGGTGCGCAAATGGGCATAAAAATGGATCCAATTTGGATGCAACATTGGATGCAAAATGAGGTGCAACAAATGATTCAAAACTTGGTGCAAAAACAAATGCAAGAGTAGACAAAAAAATGGCTCAAAATTGAACATAACATTAGACACAAAATGGGATTCAAAGGTGGACGCAACACATGGTCCAACATAGGGTGAAAATTTAGATGCTCAAAAGGACACAAAATTGGATGCAAGAAATGTTGTTAAAAATGATGCTAAATTGGATGCAACAAATGATGCAAAATTAGCTGCAAAATAGGATGCAAAAAAGGGAGACAAATGAAACGAAAAAGTGGATGAAAAAAATGGTGCAAAAATGGATGAAAAATTTGGCACTAAATCAAATTCAACATATGGTGCAAAATTAGATGCAAAAAATGGTGTAAAAAAGGCAGAAAAATTGGTGCAAAAATAGATGTAAAAATAAGTACAAAATTAGAAGCAAAAAATGGCATAAGACTAGATGCAAAAACTGGCACAAACTCGATGCAAAAAAAGGCACTAAATTAGATGCAAAAGATGGTGTAAATCTCTATGCAAATTATGAGACAAAAATAGAAGCAAAAAATGTCACAAAACAGGAAACAAAAAATGATGCAAAAAATGGCACAAAACTAGAAGCAAAACCTGTTGTAAAACCAAATACAAATATTGGTGCAAAATATGATGCGAAAAATGATGCAAAATTTGGCGTAAAATAATGATGCAAAATTTGGCGTAAAAAAAGACGCTTTAAAAAACTAAGTACCAACCATTGGCTGTGAGGTTTGACAAGGAACTACCAATGATTCTCTAGGTCAATTTTGGATAACTATTCGATTCTTTCAACCATTATGTTGCCCTATTCTGCCCAAATCTTCATTAAAGTCTTGGCATCTGGAAGTGAACCTTCTGGGAAGTTGCAGATTAGATATACTTACAGTAGAGTATCGTTGACAGATTCAACGATAGAACTGGAAATATCTTAGGCCTCATTGACTGTTTCTTCAGCTTGTTTCATTCTAATTTCCCACTCTCGGAAAATTGTTGTCTTTTATGTTTCATCAATCTTAGGCTGATCTGCCTCTTTTCCTTCTCTACGTTCTTGCCAGGTTATGAAATCAACCAACTGATCATTTACTTCATCAAAATAATTCATCATGTCATTCAATTGATCAATCAAGGAATTCACTATCTTACATTGATCTTGAATTATCAGGAGTCTGTTGCAAAATATTTTTTGTTGGTTCTTTAACAAATTATTTAACTCTTTTTCTTTGTTTTTAAATTCTGGCAACTGAGGATTAACACTCAACTACTCTATCCTTTTCTGCATCTCTTTAAGTTTATCATATTTTACCTGTATCTCCTTATCATGTTGTATTTTTAATGCATCTAATTTCCTTTGTAACTCTGTTATTAGATTCTGACATTGTTAAGAAATTCTAAGTTTCTCGGTATTGAGTTCTCGTTCCAATGATGCTATCTTTTCTCCTCTTTCTTTCAGAAGCTCTTGGACTTCAATTTCTTTATCTATTGTTGCAGAAACCTGTGAATTGATTAAATTTTCCCAATTCCTCAGAAGGTGTAGCAGAGGAACACTTCCACAAAACTTCAAAGGAAGAAAGCTTGCTAGGAACTAACGATTGAGGTTGCTCGAGCTTCCTTTTATTTCTACCTCTTTTGACTATTGCTTTTTGTTGAGGACTATAAAATATCTAGAGGAGGAATCTCCTCGATATTGAGAGTAACTTATGAGGTAGGGAAAGAAAGAATATCCTAAATATCCTTTTGACTATGAATGGAAGACTTATCAACAATTTCTTCTGTCATGGTTCATTGTTTAACATTTTTAATAGTACCCTGAACCTCAAACTGTTGTGAAGAGGTGGTAGTTTGAGAAGATGAAGCTTGAACCTTAGACTGAGGATTTGTAGTCATACTAAAATCTGTCTAAGCTTCATTTAATTCATTTTTAAAAATAAACTCATCAACCCGAGGATGGGAAGAAATCAAAACAACCTTTGGATGATTTGTGGGGGAACTACCAACTGTATAGAATTATCAGGCTAATCGCTTGACAACGATAACTTCTCATGAGGTAAATGTAACAGATTCAATGGAAGGTTGGCTATCTGAGAGTTTTTGTATTAAACAAATTGAGTTTTCCCCTCTGTAGATGACTTCTCTTCCACTCTTTTGAGCCCTTGGGATGCAGTAAAATTCTTCACCACTAAATCTGAGTCATATTGTTGGTTGGAAACAATCGGAAGTTTTAGAGCCTCAACAACAAGGATATCTTTCTTAGCATGGTGGTAATTAGCCAATGCCCTTTTATTGGATTCTCTTAGTACTTTAGTGATACCATAACCCATTGTCTGATAAGCTACTTCTCTGCTAACTAACTTATCGGGAATGTACAAAGGAAAAACATGAGAATGAGAAAGACTACGCCAAACTATGATATATGTAAATAATTATTCTTTGAACCATTTTCCAACTTTTCAAAGGTTGTCCATGGCTTCCTGAGGCATTCTTGGTGGTCGAGAATCAAAGATGGTTTCATATATTGGAATCATAACCCTGTGACATATCTGGTAGAGATGTTCAAAATACTTGGATTCCCATAGGATGTCATGAGAAATGTTAGAGTCGGTCTTATCAGTCCTTTGTCAGAGATCAAAATTCTTTATGCATTTCATTTCTAGGTGTCTCGCTCCATTCACTCAGTTTCATTTTGCTAGGGGCATGCCATAATCTGATGGGATGATCTTGTCAGTCATTACCCCTTACCCCTCATGTCTGGCACCTGCTGGCTTAGGTGTTTTCATCAATGTTTATTAAAGTCCATGACAGTCAATGTTTGATCATTTAATGGAAAAGAGTCATTTTCAGTCATTAGGTCTAGGGATTAGTCAATTTGGTCTTCAACCATGTCCAATAAAGCCATGCAGGCCAGAGGGATGCCCTTACAAAGTTGTGATTTAAATATTTTCATCGTGATGTTGACAGATTACGACTTTCCTTCAAAACTCTGTTTTGAAGAAAAGTCAAACAGTGTGTCATTTGTGATAATTTTCAAAAACGTTTTCGGTTGATCTCTTCAAGCGCAGTCATGGTTTCCTTGGCCAAATTCCATGTTAACAACTCCTGCAAAAAAGTGCCAAAAATTTCATCATTTTAGCTAAAAATTCAAAAGGGAAAAGTGAAATACAGAGTTGAATTAAATCAGGGAAAAAGTGCCAAAAAAAAAACATTACCAAAGTGGGTTTTGAAGAAACAAAAATCAAAACCATGACTCCAAGGTCTTTATATAGAATTTCCACAAGAAACAATGTCATTTTGCACACCAAGGTTAGAGAGAAGCATTTCAAAGTGAATGTGAGAGCTAGCGCGCGTTTTGAGTAAGGTTGGAGGTGTTTTGACAGGCGCGACACAGAGGCAGAGGGGCGCGGCGCAGCGCACAGAGGGAGCGCGATGCACTGGGCCGACCACACAGTGTTAAAATAACACGGGCACGGCGCACACAAACGGCGCAGCGCACTGGGTATGTTACGCAGCGCACACCCATAAAGGCCTGGTTTTGCTCCAAATTGCAACAAATCACCTTTGAAACCCTTGAAATTTCCAGGTAGGGTCGACATCTCCGTTGCTCATCCAATTTTGTGAATATGATGATGGTTTATGGCCATTTATAGTTGCAATAAAAAATTCTTAAACCCTACCACTTGAAGTCATCAAAACCATTGCTCTTAGGGTTGCAAATTTGTTGTGTTGATGCCAAGGTTCCTCCTCCCTTTCACCTTTCCCTTCTTTCCATCGTTCCCTTCCCCCTATTCCATTTTTCCCATCTTTCCCTACCCTAAAACGTTACTAAACCCCTATTCCCTATTCCCTCCACTCATTTGTCAAATGTAAAACCCCAAAATCCTACCTTATAAAATCCCAAAACCCTCCTACATGTCCCTAAACAAAATTTCTCCCCATAATCCCTAATCCCATCATATTATTCCCCTTCCTAACAATCCCTTTTTCATTGTTCCCCTTGGTGGCAGAATTCATAACAACACATGGTTTCATACATCATCAAAGGGCAGTCCAAGCACAGTCCATATACCGCAGTCATGGCATCTGAGCATTCATCGGAGTATGAAGTGGAAACACAAAGTGATTCATCCTCAGAAGAACAGGCTCCTCGGAGACATCATAAAAGTGGCAGACATGTTAGGGATGAACCAACCACCCTTAAAATTGCAGGCCTTCCCTCTTGCTATGTCATGTTTCCAACATCTGTCATGTTTTGCGTTTTGTCAAAAGGTAGCTAGTGTTCGAGTTCATCATGAGTTGGCCCATATTTTTGTGCTTCACTTACATGGAGATCACGCTATCTTAGCCGGTGTCACCTTCACACCGACACCTAAAACTGTCTCATTAGCAACCGGCATACCGAACGTTGGAGAACCATGGCACAAGAAACAAAAGGCTGATCGGTAGCACTGTGAGCCATACATTAAGCCCGCTTTCTTGAGGCAGCTCAAAAGAGTCTTTCCATTCCGATATCTGAAAGATGAATATGCTCCACTGATGAAGTTACTCATGAAATATTTCAGTTGTGAGGGGAGGTTGTCTCATTTATGTGCCTATCACATCAAGTTACTCATGCATTTTACCAAGGTATGGATGATGAACATCCCATATTTCATTTGTAGGAACATAGAGAGGATGAACACCTTCATGCAGCATAAAACCCCTCAGCAACAACTTAACAGTGTCTATCATTTCGCTCTTATTAAGATTTTGGTGGTCCATCAGCTAGGATTATAGGGCATTACTTGGGATGATTTCATCTCTCGTGACCTCTTCAGCACTTCGCAGGTATTATCAGAGGTTGAACATGAGATAGGTGGTCCTTCTCATCAGTATGAGCACCATGAGACCGCTACTATGTCGGTATTCATCACCTATCAGAGAGGCAGTAGACAGTTGTTCACAGCAGCAAAGCGAGTGTTATCTCCACCCGGGGTGGAAGGGAACTCGCTTTCGACATCAGAAACATAGGTACAGGACAGGGGAAAGGAGCCCAGGCATGATGAGGGGCCATCAGGTGAACGAGAGACCGACTTCATTCTCATTCATGATGATGATACAGATGTGGAGAGTGCCAAACTTAGAAGGACCATTCAGGAGTAGCAAACATAGATCCAAGCCTTGTCTCTCAATTTGGAGAGGGCTAAGTGGATTATCAGGTACTTGGAGCAGTGGAATAAATAGCTCAAAGACCAGCAGAATATCATGGAGCTGCAAAACATCCGTGAGAATCGCTAATCTGCCCAACATAGGAGGATTGAGCTCACTCCATTAGAGCAAGAGATTAACAATGACCGAGAGTCTTGGCTCGAGCGGATCAACATCAACCTTGAGAGACTACTAGAGAAGGTTGACAAGGACAAAACATTATTGAGGCAGATGGTTTATCATTACAGGGCACGGAACATGAGTTCAAAGGCTCGGATAAGGAATTTGAAGGCAAAATTGAGGAGACCGACAAAAAGACAAAAGAGGCAAAAAGAGCAAGATAGGCTCCAAATCTTGGCTGAAGCTTCTGTGGCCCATCGTAGCACTTCATAGAGAATCTCCAGCCCAAATTTCAAAAAATTTGGGGCAATTTTGGTCATTTGACAAATTTTTGTGCACAAACAAGGTTTTTCTCCCTGTGCGTCGCGCCACTGGTGCAACGCTTATGATAGGGAGCTCAAAATCATGAAAGGTTTATATTTTTGAATTTAGCATGAAAAATCGTGACTGTTGGTGCATGGCCAAGAAGTTAGGGCAAGTTTTGAGTCCCCAGGAGGTCAAAAACACTCAAAAAATGACCTCTCTGCCCCTATTTTGACACACAGGAAGTAGTCTTGGGAGATTGAAGTTTTGGAAGGGAAAATGAGCACCAAATTCGGAAATTCCACTTGGGTTGTAAATTCGACAGGTAGGGCTTTCTAACAAGTACACTTGGGCACAATTTGGACTTCAGAAAGTACCTCAAAATTGCCTCCAAAGTGGTGCGATGCATATAGTTTTGGGCGCAGCGCATAGAGACCCAAAGGCCAAAATCACTTCCGCTCCGTGACATTTCGATTCGTGATTTTCTCCAAGTGGGCTCATTCATTTACACTACATTTTTCTCGACACCTAAGGCAAAGTTTAAAAATTATTTTCACTAAAGGTTGCCTTCTATCCAAGTGGCAAAGGAAGGCGAGCAGTCACCCAAATAGTTTGTCATTTTTGTAACGCTGCAGCTGTCACTAATGGTTGGCTTTCCATTTCCAGTTTGTAATGATTTGAAAAATTCTCCAACTTTGGGTCGTTCCATTTCCCAATGGCAAAGTCTATTTATTATATGTAAAACCATTTGCAAAGTGTTGGTTGTAATTTCTGGGAGACTGTGGGAGAGGAACTCAGTTACTCATTGTATATTTTGACAGAGAATTAATGAAAGGCAGCGGCTCTGTTTCATGAGATTCATGTGGTGTGAGTGTAGCAAATGTATTCTCTTTCTGTTTCATATGTATTTCTTTATGTTTCACAGTTCATTCATATTCATTTCCAGTGAAATTTTCTATGTAAGAAAAGGTAGAATTCATGTTTATTGCTCTGCCTTTGGGAAAGTTTCACGTTCTGTGTTCTTCTTCTGTTGAAAAGGATTCATGTATTTATGCCCTTTTCACCCTCCTAAACAATTTTTCCATTTCGCATTATTTCAAATTTAATTGCAAGGCTTTCCACCTGTCTTGCCTCATGAAGTAATCTGTGCCTTTGTGTTAAATTCTCTGCTCATGCTGTTTGTTGGTCCCATACATCCTAGAAACTCAATCATTTATCAAAAATTGCCTCTTGTTTCCATATTTATTTACCTAGCCTAAAATCAATATTCATAGTAAGTCATCTCAGACCATATTATTTATTTATTCACTGAGCATGACACGGAGAGAGCCCTCTCCTGTTCTAGTAGGGCTAGCTATCAGACTGAGTGTGGTTTGTGGTTACCCTGAATTTTGCCTTCCTTCAGCCTAAGGCAGATTTAGGTGCTAACATAGTGGCGACCATATTGGGGACGGAATTACACCCCTTACTTCTTGATAATTCTAAGCTTCCGGATGATAAGTTTAGGATTTGATAGGCTGAGTGAGTTGGTCGTGTCCTTTTAATTTTTCTTAATAGCACGCTGGCTTCTAGAAGATATACCAGAGCTAATCCAGATCCAGATCCTCTGCACATCTATGAAAATCCCAATTTGATCCCAAGACTTCGTCGTCAAGAGAGCTCTATATCTCCCATGTTCAAATCCCATTTATGTCCTAACATTTTTGAGTATCTTGAAGAGCTAGATTTTGATGAGCAGTTTGAAATATCATTGTTCAAGACCAAATCTGAAAGGGTGGTTGACTCTACTGTCCCCAATCCACAGTTTCTTGTAGACATGGAAACTGAAAGAGCTAACCGGTCAATTGATAATTACATTGTGGCCCAGCTTCAAACTCCAATTGTTAACCCCCTACAAACTGCACACACTCCTCCGACACCTCCAAGGCCAAACCCACCAAGAGTGATGGCTGCTCGTTTTGCACCTCTTGCACTGCCTCAAGTTTTACATGATATGCCCGCAGATTATCAAAGAAAAATCCCATTTTTTGATGGCACTCCTAACAACATTACCGCTCAGCAACATGTGGACAGAATGGCAGATTTCTGTGAACTTCACGAGATCGATGCAGAGAATGTGGCAATGAGACTCTTTGTACATACATTTGCAGGTGAAGTGAGGAAATGGTTCAGAGGTTTGGCAGTTGCATGTATCGCTACCTTGGCCGACCTACAAAGGCAATTTTAGGCTGCTGGGAAGTGAAAAAGAATCCTCTCCAAATTCTGGCTGAATATGAGAAAATCAAAAGAAACGCTGGTGAGTCGGTCCAAGACTATTGCATTAGATTCAATTCTGTTTATAATGAAATTCCTGATCATCTAAGGCCACTTGTGGGGCTATCCATGGTGAAGTTTCCGGATGGATTTGATGCTGACATGGCTTATCAATTAAAGGAGAGAGAACCGACCACAACGGAAGGCATGCAGAAGATCGTGGTCAGTGTTGAAGCAAATCTGCTGACCAAGAGGGCTAGAGCAAAGGCAAAAAAGAAGGTCACTGTAAAAGAAGAATCTTCCTCGGTAGATCAATTACTCCGGAAGGTAGACCAGATGCTTGCAAGGGTGAAACTTGACAAACCTGAGCCACAAGTTAGAAATCCTAACTTTCGTGGCCAACAACAGCCACAATATAGAATAAGGCAGAGAGATCAATGAGCCCAAGAGCAAACAGCCCAACAGCTAGTACAGCCACCTTTGCAGCAAAATTTTGTGCATGGACCGGAGTCAGATGAGGACGGGAATATAATAGGTGAAGAAAACCACTTCTTTACTCCTGATGATTTGCCTATTTATATTACCGAGGATGAGGAGTATGCTGAAAGTTCGGCTGTACACAAAGATGTAGATTTCATTCTAGCCAATGACATCGTTTTGGAGGAAGAATCAGATGAGTACCAAAGAGGCTATATGAATGCTCTGTTCGCCCAGCAGCAGCGATATTCACTTAGAAATAGAGACATGCCGGTTAAACCAATTCAAAAGAGGAAGGACGTTGAGGCATCAAAGAATGATTCATCAATTGCACAAAGGAAAGGAAAGGAGGTGGTTGATCTTGATAGCAAAAAATCACCATCAGCAGAAAAATCAAATTAGCCAATTTCATCAAAAGAAAAGGAAAGGAAAGAAATCCCAGTCAAAGAGGTAGAAAATATTCCCACTTTTAATTTAGAGAATGAAATTTCTAAATTGAAGGTATCCATTCCCTTGAATGAAATAATGAGGAATAACAGTTATAGAAGCCAAGTGTCTAAAATCTTGAATTGTGACCCAATGTCTGACATGGTGAATGTCGAAGATGATCAACCCGAAATGATTTTTGGGCCAACATCGAATGGTGAGTCTCCTGATAATGATGTGCCACCTTTTTATATCAGTTTAAGACTGCATGATTTTGTGTTACATAGTGCCATGTTCGATTTCGGAGCTTCTCACGATCTCATGCCCAAGGCTATCATGGATAAGCTGGGTCTGGACATCACCCGAAAATACCATGATCTCTATTCGTTTGATTCCAGTAGAGTAAGATGTATCGGGCTCATCAAAGACTTGGTTGTGAGTCTGGATCAAATCCCAATGAAGAATGTTTTGATGGATATTTTTGTAGCAGATATTCCTCCCAGGTTTGGCATGCTTCTTTCCAGGTCTTGGGTAGCAAAATTGAGAGGGACACTACAACTAGATTTCTCCTATGTAACGATTCCAGTGTTTGGCCAAATGAGGAAACTGTATCGAGAACAAAAAATGAAATACATGATTACAAGCAAGGAGAAACCAATAAATCATCTGATTAATTATGTACATACAGATTTAGAGTCTTTCATTTTGTATTCTAATAGTTTCAATGATATCGATAGTCAGTTAGTAGAAGCAGATAATATTCCAGAAATAACAGAAAATTTCAGAGGAGTTTTAAAGAAAGAAGGACAAGAACAACAAAACACCATTGAGCTATCAGCTGAAAGTAATGGACAACAACCAGACAAAGCACAGCAAACAGATTTTCACCACTTGCAAGAGGAGGAAGAAGGTTTGTGGATCATGGATTTCGAGGGAGCAGTGGGAAATGATGGCGCTGGAATTGGGATTTGGGTACGCAGTCCTTTCTCCGCCCCGAACAAAGTGCCTAGTAACGTGCGGGTATTCTCTTACAAGTTAGCTTTTGGTTGTTCAAACAATGAAGCTGAGTATGAAGCTCTTATTCCTGACCTAAAAATTCTAAGAAAGCTTAATGTTAAGAGGATTGCAGTATATGGTGACTCTGAATTGGTGATTAAGCAGGTCAGAGGTGAATATCAAGCAAAGCATCCTCGGATGCGGGCTTACGGTAATGCAGTTCTATACATCCTAAAATTATTTTCAGAATATACCTTGACATGTGTGCCTCGTATACAAAATAGCATTGCCGATGCTCTTGCTAAGGTAGCAAGTAGTTTGAATATCCCAATGAACTCCAGTAATAAATTTGAAATCCATGTCAAGCATCGTCCGACCGTCCCGGACAGTCAGAAATATTGGCAAGTTTTCCAAGATGATAAGGAGATTGATGATTTTCTGCAAAACAAAGGTAAGTTCAAAGAAACCTCAATTGATGTAGAAAATGATGCTCGTAAAGATAATGGTAAATATGATGTGCAGATCAATCAAATGGACGTATTGTAGCTAAAGAATAACATTATTCCTAAAGGATTGATACCTTTACAAGAAATCTTTGATCAAGATGATGTAGCCCGCAAACCAACATTGCAGCCAACAGAGAAGGGTGTGGAAGAGGTCAATGTCAGAACAACTGCTAATCCTAAAATGGTAAAACTGTCTAAAGCATTGCCACAAAGGATAAAAGCCAAATATATCAGTCTGTTGTCTTCATTTGCCGATATGTTTGCTTGGGACTATTCTGACTTAAAGACATATGATACCAATATAATTCAGCACACTATACCCATTAAGCCCAATCAGAAACCTTTCAGACAGAAGTTGAGAAGGCTAAATCCAAAGCTACTACCATCAATTGAAAAGGAGATAAACAGGTTGTACAAATCAGGAATCATTGTTCCCATTAGATTTCCGGATTGGATCTCTAATTTGGTGCCCGTACGAAAGAAGACAGGTGAGATTCGCTTGTGCATTTATTTTAGAAATCTCAATAAAGTTTCGTTGAAAGATAACTATCCACTGCCCAAAATGGACCATATACTTCAGCGAGTAGTGGGAGCATCTCGTATGTCACTACTTGATGGTTATTCTGGATATAACCAAGTTTCTGTCCATGAAGATGACCGAGACGAGATAGCATTCACCACTCCGTGGGGAACTTTTCATTATGCTAAAATGCCTTTCGGTTTGAAGAACGTGGGGGCCACATTTCAGTGTGCAATGAACTTGGCTTTCGCAAATGAGAAGGATGTATTTTTGGTTGTGTACTTGGATGATATGATGGTGTTTTCCAAATCTGATGAAGAGCACATGTACCATCTAAATACTGTCTTTCAAAAGTGCAGAAAATATGGCCTGTCACTGAATTCGAAAAAGAGCTTGTTCGCTATGGAGGAAGGCAAACTACTTGGGCACATTATCTCAAAAGATGGCATTCATATTGACCCAGCACGTGTACAAGTGATTCAACAAATCGATCTGCTCCGGAATAAGAAAGAGATTCAATATTTCAATGGTAAAATGAATTTTCTATGCCGCTTTGTACCTAATCTTGTTGAACACCTAAGAGAGATTACAAACATGCTTAAGAAGGACAACCAAGTGAAATGGATGGAGGAGGCTGTAAAATATTTCAATTTAGTCAAATTGGCTCTTTCTTCAACTCCAGTTCTAGTCAGCCCGGACTACACTCAGGATTTTATATTGTTTTCATTCGCTTCAGAGCATACTATGGCAGCTGTGTTACTGCAGAAAATAGATGATCACGAAAGAACAATTTCTTTCTTCATCCGAGCCATAAGAGATGCAGCCTTAAAATACAACATCATTGAGAAGCAAGCCCTAGCACTTGTGAAAACATTGAAAGATTTTCGGGTATATATTCTGCATTCTCGTATTTTGGCTTATGTTCCTAATGCTGTTGTCAAAGATGTTTTAGTGCAGATAGATTCGGAAGGAAGATGAGGCAAGTGGATTGCAGATTTGTTGGAATATAATGTGGAAATAAAGCCCACCAAGCTTGTTAAAGGACAGGGATTGGCAAAGTTAATGGCCAAATCAAACTTGCACGCCTTAGACATAAATCGGATCACTGCTATGTCCGATGAGAATGAGGAAGGTTCGTCAATTCAGGTATCTAAAATGTTTGCTCTTTCTCCATTGTATTCAGATATCATGTATGTGCTTAAAAATTTGTCACCACCGCCCGACATGAGTAGAAACAAAGCTAGAACTCTCAAATTGAAGGCTGCCAAGTTTTGCATTCTAAATTCTGCACTTTATTGGAAAGATCCCGGTGGTGTTCTGATAAATTGCTTGGTGGAAAAAGAAGAAAAGAAGGTCATGGAGGAGTTCCACGAGGGAGACTTTGGTGGTCACCTTTTTTGGAAATCAACAACAAATAAAGTCCTGAGAGCGGGATACTATTGGCCGACATTGTTTGCTGATGTATATAAGGTGGTCAAGAGCTGTCATAAGTGTCAGATTTTTAAAGGAAGGCAAAAATTACAGCCTTTACCACTTAATCCTATTGAGGTGAGTGCTCCTTTCCAGCAATGGGGGTTGGATTTCATTGGTGAAATTCATCCCGCTTCTTCCAGTCAGCATAGATGGATCCTCACAGCGACAGATTATTTCACGAAATGTATTGAAGCAATTCCCACCAGACAAGCTACAGATGCGGTAATTATTTCATTCCTTGAAAATAACATCTTGTCTCGCTTTGGTTGCCCGAATAAGTTAATCACTGATAACGCATCAGCTTTCAAATAAAAAAGGGTGGTAGAGTTTTGTCATAAATATCACATCATTTTGGGCCATTCAACTGCTTATCACCCGCAAGGCAATGGATTGGCTGAGTCTTCTAATAAATCATTGGTCAACATCATTAAAAAGCTGCTGGAAATAAACAAGAAGAGTTGGCATAAAAGGTTGGTCAATGCACTTTGAGCAGATCGGGTCAGTCAGAAGAAATCCATAGGTACGTCCCTGTTTGATCTTGTTTATGGAGTTGATACAATGTTTCCTAGCTCTCTCGCAGCCTTGGTAGTCAAACTTCTTCAAGAGGTCGGCAGTGAAGATGATCCTATGCAGAGAAGGTTGAATCAAATGGTCCACTTGCAGCAGACCAGAGAAGAAGTTTTCCAAAACACGTCCAAGTTGCAGGAGAAGATTAAGAAAATTTATGACAGAAAAACAAAGGCGGACAAATTTCAGTTGGATGATGTGGTGCTGAAGTGGGATGCAAGGAATGAGGAAAAGGGTAAGCACGGTATGTTCGAGAATCTCTGGAAAAGTCCCTTCAAGATTGCAGCATATCGGGGTCAAAATGCCTTTCTTCTGAAGGAAATGAACGGGGAAGATTGTCCAGGAGGGCCGATCAATGGTCGGCTGCTCAAATGGTACCATTTCTGAGTTGTTGACGTTGCTTCCACTGTCACTGTAAATACCATTTTATTTCAGTTTGGTTAGAGTTTGTCAAGTTAGTCTTCAAGTCATTTCAATATCAAATTTGAGTCAATTTTTTGGTCATTTTAGTTTCATAAATGAGTTCAGAGCTTGTGTTGTTGTCGAAATAATGACTCCATAGCCCAATGGACGAAGGCTTGTCTAGCTCTTCAGGATCTGCTGTTCTTGGCACCTCCAAGGAGCTACCATCCCCCATTGGAGCCAATGTTAGAGTTAGTCTTGTCAGTCCTCCGTCAGAGATCAAAACTCTTTCTGCATTTCATTTCTAGGTGTCTCGCTCCATTCACTCAGCTGCATTTCGCTAGGGGCATGCCATAATCTGACGGGAGGATCTTGTCAGTCATTACCCCTTACCCCTCATGTTTGGCACCTGCTGGCTTATGTCTTTTCATCAATGTTTATTAAAGTCCATGACAGTCAATGTTTGATCTTTTAATGGACAAGAGTCATTTTCAGTTGTTAGGTCTAGGGATTAGTCAATTTGGTCTTCAACCATGTCCAATAAAGCCATGCAGCCCAGAGGGAGGCCCTTACAAAGTTGTGATTTAAAGATTTTCATCGTCATGTTGGCAGATTACGACTGTCCTTCAAAACTTTGTTTTGAAGAAAAGTCAAACAGTGTCTCATTTGTGATAATTTTCAAAAACGTTTCCAGTTGATCTTTGCAAGCGCAATCATGGTTTCCTTGGCCAAATGTCTTGTCAACAACCCCTACAAAAAAGTGCCAAAAATTTCATCATTTTAGCTAAAAATTCAAAAGGGAAAAGTGAAATACAGAGTTGAATTAAATCAAGGAAAAAGTGCCAAAACAAAACATTACCAAAGTGGGTTTTGAAGAAACAAAAATCAAAACCATGACTCCAAGGTCTTTATACAGAATTTCCACAAGAAACAATGTCATTTTGCACACCAAGGTTAGAGAAAAGCATTTCAAAGTGAATGTGAGCGCTACCACGTGTTTTGAGTAAGGTTGGAGGTGTTTTGACAGGCGCGGTGCACAGAGGGAGCGCAACGCACAGAGGAAGCGCAGCGCATTGGGCGCAACCACACAGTGTTAAAATAACATGGGCACGGTGCACACAAATGGCATAGCGCACTAGGTATGCTGCGTGGCGCAGACGCATAAAGGCCCGGTTTTGCTCCAAATTGCAACAAATCGCCTTTGAAACCCTTGAAATTTCGAGGTAGGGTCGACATCTCGGTTGCTAATCCAGTTTTGTGAATATGATTATGGTTTATGGCCATTTATAGTTGCAATAAAAAACTCTTAAACCCTACCACTTGAAGTCATCAAAACCATTGCTCTTAGGGTTGTAAATTTGTTGTGTTGATGCCAAGGTTCCTCCTCCCTTTCACCTTTCCCTTCTTTCCATCGTTCCCTTCCCCGCTATTCCATTTTTCCCATCTTTCCCCACCCTAAAACATTAATAAACCCCTATTCCCTATCCCCTCCACTCATTTGTCAAATGTAAAACCCAAAAATCCTACCTTATAAAATCCCCAAACCCTCCTACATGTCCCTAAACAAAATTTCTCCCCATAATCCCTAATCCCGTCATATTATTCCCCTTCCTAACAATTCCTTTTGCATTGTTCCCCTTGGTGGCAGAATTCATAACAACACATAGTTTCATACATCATCAAAGGGATGTCCAAACACAGTCCATCTACAGTAGTCATGGCATCTGAGCATTCATCGGAGTATGAAGTGGAAACCCAAAGTGATTCATCCTCGAAGAACAAGCTCCCCAGAGACATCATAAAAGTGGCAGACATGTTAGGGATGAACCAACCACGCTTACAGAATTGTAGGCCTGCCCTCTTGCTATGTCATGTTTCCAACATCTGTCATGTTTTGAGTTTTTTCAAAAGGTGGCTAGTGTTCGAGTTCATCATGAGTTGGCCCGTCTTTTTGTGCTTCACTTACATGGAGATCACGCTACCTTAGTCGGTGTCACCTTCACACTGACACCTGAAACTGCCTCATTAGCAACCGGCATACCGAACGTTGGAGAACCATGGCACAAGAAACAGAAGGTTGATCGGCAGCATTATGAGCCATACATTAAGCCCGCTTTCTTGAGCAGCTCAAAAGAGTCCTTCCATTCTGATATCTGAAAGATGAATATGCTCCACTGATGAAGTTAATCATGAAATATTTCAGTTGTGAGGGGAGGTTCTCTCATTTATATGCCTATCACATCAGGTTGCTCATGAATTTTACCAGGGTACAAATGATGAACATCCATTTTTCATTTGCAGGAACATAGAGAGGATGAACACCTTCATGCAGCACAAAAGCCCTCAGCAGCAACTTAACAGTGTCTATCATTTCACTCTTATTAAGATTTTGGTGGTCCATCAGCTGGGATTACAGGGCATGACTTGGGATGATTTCATCTCCCATGACCTCTTCAGCACTTCACAGGTATTATCAGAGGTTGAACATGAGATAGGTGGTCCTTCTCATCAGTATGAGCACCATGAGACCGCTACTATGCTGGTATTCATCAGCTATCAGAGAGGCAGTAGACAGTTGTTTGCAGGAGCAAAGTGAGTGTTATCTCCACCCGGGGTGGAAGGAGCCTCGCTTCCGACATCAACAACACAGGTACAGGACAGGGGAAAGGATCCCAAGCATTACGAGGGACCATCAGGTGAACGAGAGACCGACTTCATTCTCATTCATGATGATGATACAGATGTGGAGAGTGCCAAACTTAGAAGGACCATTCAAGAGCAGCAAACAGAGATCCAAGCCTTGTCTCTCAATTTGGAGAGGGCTAAGTGGATTATCAGGTACTTGGAGTAGAGGAATAAATAGCTCGAAGACTAGTAGGAGATCATGGAGATGCAAAGCATCTGCGAGAATCGCCAATATGCCCAACATAGGAGGATTGAGCTCACTCCATTAGAGCAAGAGATTAACAATGACCAAGAGTCTTGGCTCGAGCGGATCAACATCCACCTTGAGAGACTGCTAGAGAAGGCCGACAAGGACAAAACATTATTGAGGCAGATGGTTTATCATTACAGGGCACGGAACATGAGTTCAAAGCTCGGATAAGGAATTTGAAGGCGAACTTGAGGAGACCGACAAAAAGAAAAAAGAGGAAAAAAGAGCAAGATCGGCTCCGAATCTTGGTTGAAGCCTCTGTGGCCTAGCATAGCACTTCATAGAGAATCTCCAGCCCAAATTTCAAAAAATTTGGCACAATTTTGGTCATTTGACAAATTTTTGTGCACAAACAGGGTTTTTCTCCCTGTGCGTCGTGCCACTGGCGCGACGCTTATGATAGGGAGCTCCAAATCATGAAAGGTTTACATTTTTGGATTCATCATGAAAAATCATGACTGCTGGTGCATGGCCAAGAAGTTAGGGCAAGTTTTGAGTCCCCAGGAGGTCAAAAACACTCAAAAAATGACCTCTCTGCCCCTATTTTGACACACAGGAAGCAGTCTTGGGAGATTGAAGTTTTGGAAGGGAAAATGAGCACCAAATTCAGAAATTCCACTTGGGTTAGAAAGTAGACAGGCAGGGCTTTCTAACAAGCACCTTTGGGCACAATTTGGACTTCAGAAAGTACCTCAAAATCGCCTCCAAAGTGGCACGACGCATATAGTTTTGGGCACGGCGCACAGAGACCTAGAGGCCAAAATCACTTCCAATCCGCGACATTTCGATTCGTGATTTTCTCCAAGTGGGCCCGCTCATTTACAATAAATTTTTATTGGCACCTAAGGCAAAGTTTAAAAAGTATTTTCACTAAAGGTTGGCTTCTATCCAAGTGGCAAAGAAGGCGAGCAGTCACCCAAATAGTTTGTCATTTTTGTAACGTTGCACGTGTCACTAATGGTTGGCTTTCCATTTCCAGTTTGTAATGATTTGAAAAACTCCCCAACTTTGGGTTGTTCCATTTCCCAATGGAAAAGTATATTTATTGTATGTAAAACCATTTGCAAAGGGTTGGTTGTAATTTCTGGGAGACTGTGGGAGAGAAACTCAGTTACTCATTGTATATTTTGACAGAGAATTAATGAAAGGCAGCGGCTCTATTTCATGAGATACATGTGGTGTGAGTGTAGCAAATGTATTCTCTTTTTGTTTCATATGTATTTCGTTATGTTTCACAGTTCATTCATATTCATTTCCAGTGAAATTTTCTAAGTAAGAAAAGGTAGAATTCATGTTTATTGCTCTGCCTTTGGGAAAGTTTCACGTTCTGTGTTCTTCTTCTGTTGAAAAGGATTCATGTATTTATGCCCTTTTCACCCTCCTAAATAATTTTTCCATTTTGCATTATTTAAAATTTAATTGCTAGACTTTCCGCCTATCTTGCCTCACGAAGTAATCTGTGCCTTTGTGTTAAATTCTCTGCTCATGTTGTTCGTTGGTCCCATACATCCCAGAAACTCAGTCATTTATCAAAAATTGCCTCATGTTACCATATTTATTTACCTAGCCTAAAATCAATATTCATAGTAAGTCATCTTAGACCATATTGTTTATTTATTCACTAAGCGTGACATGGAGAGAGCCCTCTCCTGTTCTGGTAGGGCTAGCTACCAGACTGAGCGTGGTTTGTGGTTACCCTGAATTTTGCCTTCCTTAAGCCTAAGGTAGATTTAGGTGCTAACAAGAGATATAGATAGGCTTAGGGTCTTGAATAGTCCATTTCCAACCCATAGAGGGAAAATCCATAGAAAAGCAAAGAGCATCCATGACATAGGCAAACATATAAAACATAGGCAACTTATTTTCAGAAATTATTCTACCTTGTTGAAAAGTTAGTATATGAGAAGTCAAGTTAACAAAAAGTATGGTAGCCCAGTCAAATATATAACCCTCAGAATCCCCATCAATCATATGTACCCAAGTGTCCGGGAATTTCGACATGTTATGGACTGCATGTAATCAACACATTATAGTTGCAACTTGGGAGAAAGGAGCAACGAGATAATCGAGCCAGTACTTACCAGATTCCTCTGATTTATGCTTATTTGGGTCGTGTCTCTACTATCATATTGGATCCGAGGGGTGCCCATGCTCCTTTACAAAACCCTCGACTTATTTCTTAATATATACATATTGAAGATTTGGCAAATGGTACATGCTTTGCAAATCTTTGCTGGTGAAAAACCCAATTATTGCCCCCTTCTTAGTTTGAAAATGCCTATCAGAAATATCCAAATTTTCTACTACCCAACAGACCATATTTGTGTAAAAAAGTAATCGTGGCATGGATACAATTCTATGGAGGAAAGAGTTGGCAACATCGCTGGTAGTGGCTTCCGATACAACAATATTATCATCAACTATGACTATTCTCTTAGTAACTTTGCGGTTTTCACTTTCAAAGTAATGATAAATTACTTCGCATGAAGGAAGTCTAGCATCTATGGTACACACAGTATCCAAAAATAATCCTGCTCTTGAAACTTTATCATCTACCTCTTCCAGAAATGGATCAATAAATTGCTTCTATGGAACCTTTTTTTTACCTCTAGCGCCTTTCTTCATTTCTTTCGTAAATTGAGAAGTTGAGCTAACCTGTAGGAGATAGAGGTAGAGACTTAGCAAAAAACCTTTGCAACACTCAGAAATGGCGTAAAATGGAAACAAAGCATAAAAGTCCTTTTAAAAATATCAATTACGAAAACCAAAGTGTATTGAATGTAAAGTTTTAATTCACTTTGAGGTTAATAATTAAATGTTAAATCACTTAAGCGAACAGGAATAGGACCACATGATCATGACACATTGGATATCACAACGGAAATATCGAAGGTACATTCAAAATAAAGTTACGATTTCCTTTTTCCCTGATATGGAGTGATCTGAGATTAGTAAGCTTCTGATTTAATATGTTCTGAGATGTGGAGGCTCAGATATACAATGGGTCGATATGTTAAAGCATCTCGGAGATCATAAATCTCGTAAGTTCTTTTGAATAAGACTTCTGATGAATTAATTCCCAATAAAGGAAAGCCCGATACACCAACATTCAAACATGAGTAGACTATCTCAGAACCTCAGGAGATTAGAGCTTAAAGGGGAAGAACCTCGTAACGTTTTGTAAAAATGCTCCGATAAAGTTGTTCCGATAAAATTATTCCAATAAAGCTTCCACTTTGGTTTCTTCTTTAAACTTTATGCATTTAATCTCTAATCGACTACCTTTTCAAATTCCAATACTCATTTGACCAATACTCATAACTTTTCAAATTCCTTTTCTGAAGTTCAGACTGAAATTGAAATGAAAATGGATGAATGATGAAATGGGTACTTTCTGCGTAGCCCTTACAACTTTAAAATTCAATACTTGTTACAAATTTTAACATTATTCATCACTCCGTGAGGTGTGAATCGTGATGCATGTTGAAACATTAATTCCACCTACCGTGCGGGAGCATTAAACGGCGACGCAAAACCATTTCCGGAAAACCACAAATTATTTCGCACCGCTTTTCGTAAAAAGTTGTTTCTGTCAGAGGGCCTCTGAACACCCCGACTTGCTGCCACGTGTCCTGTGTACAAACACAAACCCACCCACTCCCCGGAAGCTAAACTTCGATTGGTTTGTGTGAGTTTGGTGTGCGAATTGCGTCCGATCAGGTCAACGGACAAGGATCTTCATCAACCTGCCTGAACTTTTTGTTTGACCGCCGTAAAAGTCATTAATGAACTTTAATATTGTTCGTAGGATGGCTGGTAAATGTTTTAATTTTTGTTTACACGGAAGTATGGTGAATTTGAAGATAGGTATGGGTAAGTCAACCTATCATTAAATTTTTTTTGGTTTTGGTATATGTTTTTTTTTTGTCTTCATTCGAATATGTATTGTAATGTGTAATGAAAAGGGGAGCACAACAGTGCGAAACCAGAGCAGGGCTAGCATGGTGTGAAACACACAGGAGTGTGAAACAGAACAGCGACGGTATGTATTTTGAGAATATGTAATTTGCCAATACACAGCAGCGTGATGTAATTTTTTTGTTGTTGTTAAAACGAAGGGAAGGAAGCTGCAATAACAGTGAATGAAGAATTGTTTTAAACAACATTGTAAATGGTGTGAGTAAAGAAATGCTTTTTCACCCCACAGTGAATGTTATGTAAGAAATTTTTACAACATATGTAAGAATTTCATTTTACAGTGGTAAATGTGTAAATGTAAAAGCTCCTTTTTACAGCAGTAAATGTGAATGTAGATTTCATACAGCAGTGTAAAAATCATTTGTAACAGAGGCAGAGTAATTTTGTTTTTGGTGAAAAGTGTTTTGGTGAATCCCTCAGAGTAAGAGGAAGAAATATGTATCACAGCTTTTATTAATGAATATAAAGGTTTTATTGGTGTGAAAGATCTCTGTCCTCAAAATTTCATTTGCTTCCCTGTGCAAAAGATCCTGAGGAGAAAAATAGAGCATTGCTCTGTATTCAGTTTGATTGTTTGTTTTTGGGATTTTACCAGAAAAATCCCCAACAGTGGTATCAGAGCAGATCCAGGCTCTTTGAAGGTTAAAGAAGCTGAAGGAAGGAGATTTTGGTGCAGCAACTTTTCCAGCAAATTGAAGTCTCAGATAAAAGGATTCAGGTATTCCTCAAAGTTCTTTTTGTGTTACTGCTGAAGAAACAGTTAGTATTTTTAATACACAGTCAAGCATTTTAAAGCATAGTTAAAGAGTGCTAGAATGGCCAACACCAGCACCATCATGGGTATGTTTAATCCTCAATTCCCACAGTTCAATGGGAAAAACTATGACTATTGGGCAATAACCATGAGAGCCCTGTTTGCTTGTCAAGATTTATGGGAATTAGTTCAAGATGGTTTTGAAGAACCAGCAGATGAAAATGAGTTTCATAGATTAACTCAGGCAGAGAAAGATCTATTAAAGAGCAATAGGAAGAAGGATTCAAAAGCCCTTGTATTTTTGTATCAAGCAGTGGACCAGAGTGTGTTTCCAAGGATAGGAGCAGCTAAGACATCCAAAGAAGCATGGCAAACCCTCAAGACAGCCTATCAAGGCATGGAGAAAGTGAAGACAGCAAAAATGCAGTTGCTGAGGAGAGATTTTGAGAATTTGAACATGAAAGAGTCAGACAATATTGACTCATTCTTCACACATGTGATTGGATTGGTCACACAAATGAGTACTCATGGAGAAGTTCTTGAAGAAAGGAGGATTGTGGAGAAACTATTGAGGGTCCTACCCTCAAAGTTTGATGTGATTGTCACCACCATAGAAGAGACAAAGGATCTTTCAAACTTTTCAGTTGATGAACTCCATGCATCACTGATAACACATGAGCAGAGGTTGAGTAGAAATGAAAACTCATCTCTAAAGCAAGCCTTCAAGACCCAGATGTCCTTTGGAAGAGGAAGAGGTCAAGTAGGAAACAAGAGAGGAAGAGGCAGAAGCCAAAACAGAGGTCGAAGGAACAATCCAGCAAATGCTCAAGGAAGAGGCAACAATCCGAATCAGAATCAAGGCCAAGGCAATAGCCAACAAAGAGGACAACATCATGCTCAAGGACAAAGGTATGAAAAATCCAATGTCCAATGTTATTATTGCAAAAAATATGGGCACTATGCTAGTGAACATAGGAAGAAACAGCATGATATGAGTAATATACCAAATGCCAATGTCACTAGAGAAAACATCAGTCAAAATAATGTGTTGTTAGATTGTAACATGGCTGAAACAAACAGTGAAGACTTATGGCTTTTAGACTCAGGTTGCAACAACCATATGACAGGAAACATAGCCTTGTTTTTTGCTTTAGACCAAAATGTGAAATCAGAAGTTACACTTGGGACTGATAGCAAAATTTCTGTTATGGGAAAAGGAGAAGTCAAAATATTTACAAAGAAGGGTGAAAAGAAAACCATAGCAGATGTCTACTATGTCCCTGGAATGAGATGTAACCTCTTGAGTATTGGACAGCTTGTCCATAAGGGGTACAATGTTTCCTTTAAGAATGATGTATGCGCCATCATGGATATAGCACGCAGCAAAAGATGTATTGCTGAAGTGAAAATGACAAGGAACAGGATGTTCCCTCTCAGAATAAGGGTAGATTTGAAAAACAAAGAAGTGATTGCAGCAGTTACCCAAGAGGCTTTCCAAAGTGTGCCAAAGGATGAAAATTGGTTGTGGCACTTAAGATTTGGACATCTCAACTTTGGAGGTCTTAATTTGTTGAGCAGAAAAGGAATGGTAAGAGGATTACCATTGATAGAGAAACTGGACAGCCTTTGCCAAGGTTACATATTGGGGAAACAACATAGAGAAATTTTTCCATCGGGGAAAAGCATAAGGGCAAAAGCACCCTTAGAGATTGTCCACTCAGATGTATGTGGACCAATGCAAACTCCATCACTAGCAGGCAGCCAATATTTTCTAACTTTCATTGCTGATTTTACTAGAAAAACTTGGGTATATTTCCTTTTAAACAAAAGTGAAGTGTTTGAAAAATTCCGAAATTTCAAAGCACTTGTGGAAAATCAAGGCGAGCTGCATATTAAATTTCTGAGAACTGACAGAGGAGATGAGTATATCTCCAAGGAATTCCTACGGTTTTGTAGAGACAATGGAATTCATAAGAAATTCACAGCTAGATACACCCCACAACAAAATGGAGTTGCTGAAAGGAAGAACAAGACAATCATGGATATGGTGAGGAGCATGTTGAAGGCAAAGCATTTGCTAAATGATTATTGGGCTGAAGTTGTAAATTGTGCAGCGTATATTTTGAATAGGTTTCCTACAAAAGCAGTGATGAACAAAGTGCTGGAAGAAGCATGGAGTGGGAGAAAGCAAGGATTCACCCACATGAAAGTTTTTGGATGTGTGGCTTATGCACACATTCCAGATCAGCTAAGGAGGAAGTTGGACAGCAAAG
>APFE031663260.1:57866-93042 GCA_000404065.3 Pinus taeda | reverse complement strand
GGTTATAAATTTCTAAAACATTGAGCCAAACTTTACTAAACAAGTTTTTTATGTGTAGAAAAACATTAGACTAGTTTATTATGTGTAGAAAAACATTTAGACTTTTGTGCTCAGTTCTAGCTAAGTGGTTAAAAAACATTTACTCTCTCTTTCACTCATATTCAATTCCTATTATTCAAAAAAAAACTCTCATTAAAAGACAAACAGGAAAAATCAACTATAAAAAGTCAACAAACTTATACCAATAACAAACCACACGGAAAAATATAGTTGTCATTGACGAAAAAAAATAGTTATCATTGCCTTAAAACAAATGTCAATAACAATGTTCATCCCATTTAAATCGTATGCCAATGACGAGCCGTGCGAAAAGAGCCCAATGTATTTATAATTCTCCCCAAAAAAATACCATAATGTGACCTTGTATTCACACATGAGTGTATGTTGGGACGGTGGGGGTGGTCGGTTTTTACGCCCCGACCGGTATCGAATTCTGCAGCGGCTGCTCTGCACAATATGATGTATTATGTATGGGTCTAAATTTGGACATTACAGCTTCTTCAAGGGGGTTCGTCCTTCTCTCAAAATGTGATCTTGTATTTATTTCATAGTTGAAATGATTGCAAAGCCGAGGGAAGGAATGAGGTAGGTAAAAAAAAGCCCCATTTTAAAAGATACTCAAATACTTTATAGAGAAGCATTAAATCACTATTATAAATTATATATACTATCTATTTATTATAATTAATTAAAATTACATATATATCTATTCTATCTTCTTATATTTATTATACATAACAAATTTCAAATAAAATAAACAATGTAAAAAACACCGAACCATCATTACAAATAAAAATCATGAATAACTCATAATTTTTAATTTATTCCACATTATCTATAATAAGAAATATTTCTAATTTACATATTTATATTTGTCTTTTCTTATTTAAAACATTTATTGAGAACTATATTCCACAAATCTAATATGACAAGGATTGTGTTAAATATGTCACATTTTCTATTTTAAAATTAATAATAAATAATAAGTAACCAAAATTAAAAATGAAATGAAATAAAAAAAATTCATAATACCAAAGAATCCAAATCTTACTTGAATCTTTTTAATATATTTTTAACTAATATTTATAAACGATTTTTTTTTTTTAAACATATCTTACATATATATTTAATATCTTTAAACACACAATATTTCCATTATCAAAATTATATATTTCTAAAGACTTTTATATATGATTCACAAAATCTATAATCTAACACTATTTGTAATTTGAAAATTTAATACATATAATTTTATTAATTATCAATATACAAAAAAATAAATTTATATCTTCATATTAATTATTCAAATAATTATAATATATTATTAAAAATTTTATATCATTATTTAAATTTAATTGTAATATTCTTATAATTTAATAATTTTAAATTAATAATATGTGGGAAAAATTATATTTTAAGAAATTTGATCTCTACGTAAATCTAATTTGGTAAATAACATAGGCTTTACTTAATAAATGTGAAAACATTTTAGTTGGTCCTGCCTAGCTATACAAATTATAATAAAATATGTTAATTTATTCTCACAATCAAATGATAAGATTGTATTAATAATCAATTTGATTTGAGAAAGCAAAGATGTTGATGCAATGAGCTGAGTTGGAAAGTTACATGTGATGAGGTGTCAATGTGATATGACATGGCATATTCTAAATGTTTGATGTTAATAGATTTTGAGCCATTATTATCTATTTTTAGAGTCTCACCCAACTACCTCATATGCTTAAGTGAACTTCGACATCAAAAAGTGTTAGTGTTATGTGGTATATATAATTAGCAATTGTCCCAAAAGGTACAAAGAGAGGCCGATAGGATTATTAAATTGGAATTGTTGAATTTTATAAAAGAGTTAATTGGTTTGTGAAAAACCTTGTTTTCTTGCATTGGATCATTGTGCAATTACTTTTCTTTGGATGTTTTGTTTATACCCATATTACAAGGAACACATTGACTGTCTTATTTCATTTTTTCTATCCTTACTAATATTTTTTTCCGTGCTTTTTCTTGATTAATTTGATGAAATATTCCATTAACCTTTGGTCAAAGTCCTCACTTGCGTATTAGTGTACATCCGGTAAGTTCAAAGCTCGAAAGCCAACCAAAAAAGTCAATAATAACCAGCTATTCAAATTCTGAATGTAAAACTGCCATACAGAGTTCAAACAGAATTCTTAGTGTAAAACTGCCATACAAAGTTCAAACAGATTACTTCCAAGATGGGTATCACCGTTTGTAGCCAAAACCTCAAAAACTCTATTGTCAATAGTCAAAGCGCTGACATCAAACGTGCCATCATCAAGATCAAAAACAACAATATTTTTCTCTCCACCCTTCTTGTCCAACCCATATTGCTAAAGAAAAATATTTAAAAAGCTAACAATGAAACTGTACTTGCAAGGTCATAGTTCTACGTGATACAAAATCAAAGTTCTACATAAAAATTATGAAAGGCAAACTAAACTGCAAAAGGCTTGAGACCCATAGCTCTGAAAACCATCAATAGTTAATATTTATAGATGCAGAAAAATGTGAAAACCCTCTTTGCAACAGGGAACGAAAGAGAACCGAAAGTAAATGACTTGGTGGTTGTTGCGTACATTTCCAACCATATGAGTGCAGAATAAATAATAAAAATGATATTGATATAATTCTTGAGTCCAGGAACCGAATGAGAACTTTTAAATCCATTCAGTTGAAGAGGGTTTTGACCCCAACTGTTATATTCATTGTTTAATGGTTGGGTTACAAAATATTAAATAAATTGCCTATAAGTTTGTAGCGCTGTGATCAAAGAATGTTGATACTTACATAGAAGTCACTGTTTAAATGTCGAGCTCTGAGATTAGGAATTTCGTGAAAAAGAAAAAGCCAAAATGATTTAGTCTCTAACCCTCATACTCCCATCACAGAGAAAAGAAAGTGTTGTCTAACGTGGCTGGATTGGTTGAAATCCCCAATTAATGGTTTGATGGCCAATAGGACCTCTGACACGAGGGGATGGGGTCAGCAAGAGAACTTGGAAAACTCATAGAAGAGAGTTGAAAATACTCGCTCGAGACATAATTAATTTGCAATGAACTTGAAAATGGCAGATGAAATAAGGATAGCCAATAGTCGATAAAAAGGTAAGATACAATTTTAGCAATGCATAAGAAATAAAAGTTAATAATTTTACCTGTGAAATAGCTGAAGGAAGGCCAAAAACTTTTGTAAACTTTGTGAGGAAAATTATGGAAGGAAAGCGTCAGAATCTCTTCCAGTGGAAAAAAAAATAATAAGAACTTGTAACCAGTAAGTTAATGGTTTGCTGCACATGGAAGAGGAAATAGGATTAGTGAAAGTTGTTGATAAAAGGGTAAGATCCATTTTTAGTAATGCATAATAAAGAAAAGGTAATCATATTACCTGTGAAATAGTCGAAAGAAGGCCAAAAACTTTTGTAAACTTTGTGAGGCAAATTATTGAAGGAAGCGCCAGAAGCAAAATAATAATAATAACTTGTAACCAGTAAGTTAATTGGGTCAACCTATTGGACTTCTCACTAGTAGCCAAGGCTAATTACAACCATTGCTTGACATAGGCAACAGAGTAGACCCCACAGAAAAGTATGCTCTTGAGGATACTAGTTGAACTACAATAAGACCCTCGCCATCGGTGAGGAAAGCATATAACCAGTGGTAACAAAAAATAGACCCCAATATCCTTAACCTACCTGGATCCTTGCCAAGGGTTTCATTGCAGAACTGCACCTCCAGAAAGCCATGGTTTGAATGGTTGGATGTGCCGCAAGATACTGGAACCCTAGAAGAAGGAATGAATGTTGCAGAGGCCTGATATTTCATAAAACCCTAGAGCCTTAACAATAGAGTTAACAAATTCACTGCAAGAAAGCCACTATTAACAGGCGAAACTCGATCATTACGCTGAGGAGTACAACCGTGAAAAATCCTCTGGCTCGGCTTTCAATCTCAAGGGACTTTTCTTGTTCTTGGCATCCTCATGCCCAAAAACCATCGCCTCCCCATTCTTGAGAGCCAGAGTAGGCAGTAACCCGCCAAAGCGCCTACAACCTTCGAGTGGAAAAAAAAATAATAAGAACTTGTAACCAGTAAGTTAATGGTTTGCTGCACATGGAAGAGGAAATAGGATTAGTGAAAGTTGTTGATACAAGGGTAAGATCCATTTTTAGTAATGCATAATAAAGAAAAGGTAATCATATTACCTGTGAAATCGTCGAAGGAAGGCCAAAAACTTTTGTAAACTTTGTGAGGCAAATTATTGAAGGAAGCGCCGAAAGCAAAATAATAATAATAACTTGTAACCAGTGAGTTAATTGGGTCAACCTATTGGACTTCTCACCAGCAACCAAGGCTAATTACAACCATTGCTTGACATAGGCAACAAAGTAGACCCCACAAAAAAGTATGCTCCTTAGGATACTGGTTGAACTACAATAAGACCCTCGCCATTGGTGAGGAAAGCATATAACTAGTGGTTAACAAAAAATAGACCCCAATCTCCTTAACCTGCCTGGATCCTTGCCAAGGGTTTCATTGTAGAACTTCACCTCCAGAAAGCCATGGTTTGAATGGTTGGATGTGCCGCAAGATACTGGAACCCCAGAAGAAGGAACGAATGTTGCAGAGGCCTGATATTTCATAAAACCCTAGAGCCTTAACGATAGAGTTAACAAATTCGCTGCAAGAAATCCACTATTAACAAGTGAAACTCGATCATTACGCTGAGGAGTACAGCTGCAAAAATCCTCTGGCTCAGCTTTCAATCTCAAGGGAATTTTCTTCTTCTTGGCATCCTCGCGCCCAAAAACCACCGCCTCCCCATTCTTGAGAGCCAGAGTAGGCGGTAACCCGCCCAAGCACCTACAACTGCGATTTCCTCTGCAAAATACCTTCGAAGCTGAGACATACAGTGTCGGCTCCAAAGGCAGTGGCGGGTGGAGAAAACCACGAACAAATCTCCGAATGCGGCGCTTCGTTACGGAATCGATTTCCCCCGCTCACGCTTGGCTAACTTCAAAATCTCCAGCCTGTGCTTTGCGATTCCAATCCCCATGCTCTACAAGAATTCATGGTTGAAAAATGCAATATCCTTCATTTCTAGCTCGTTCTGGGCAAACAAGAGGCCATACTCGTAGACTAGACAAGGTTCCAGGTCCGATTCCGAGAGCCAGCTGAACCAGGGGAAATGACTCTGATATCTCAAAACAAAGAAGTAGCATTTAAACCATAATAAGGGGAAAGAATGGCTTACTTGCAAGGATAAAAAAAAATATTGTTCCACGAGCTCAGCCCTGACCATGGTTATGGGCATTGAATAACTGGATTGCTTCCTCTAGCTGCCAGTTGCTCGCCTGCAGAAACTACTGTGCCCTGTGCTTCTAAGTCAGAGGAGGAAAAAGATACTTGTGGTGTGCTAGTGTAGGTTTCACCTCGAGCACCAGAAGAGCGAGGTTGAAGAGCGCCAACGGCCAAGGGAGAAATGAAAGTCGTGTTTCGGAGTTGGGGAGAGGTGCAGGGATCTGCTTGAAAGGTGCAGGGATTGACCCTGGCAAGTGTAAGACAAGCATAACAGGAAGAACTGAATTGGACAGATGTTAGGTTCATGAATTAATAAACATAACAATGAATAGAAATTGCACGATTTCCCGCTGAATGGCCGCTTAATATGGATGCCAGGTGTCAACCTTACAAAGAAAAGGACGACGAAAGTCCCTTTCAAAGGAAAGCCTATCGGCCTAATTAGTTGAAAATGGATACGTGTATTTGAAAATTTCAATCACTCTCTAGTAACTTGGAATTTGAAAAATATGTTTTTTTTTATTGTTTAATAGTTATTTAGAACATAAATAACTTTGGTTTTTCACACACTCTTTATTATAAAAAAATTTAACATTATTTTAAATTTAATATATTAATAAAATAAATATAGATTTCGAAGATATTTATTGTTGTATTCGAAATATAAGTTGATAAAAATAGATAAATGATAGATTAGAATTAGCATGATTAATTATTAATTTGTTTATATTATTTATTTGATTTCTTACATGTGAATATTGTCAATGAATGTTGTAAATGTTGTCAATGAATGCTGTAAATGTAAATTATGTATTGAATATAATATTTTTATTAAGATATTATATAAGAATATAATTTTTGGTTAAAAAATATGAATACGTTCAAAAATAATTTTTATGTATTTTATAATATGATTTTGGTTAAGAAATAGAAATATGATGAAAACTAATTTCTATGTATCTCACATAAATGGGTTATTGATTTGAGATTTAGATTATCTTTGATATATTAGACTGATACATTTTGTATCATACTTAATAAATGAGGACAAAGACAAATACACAGTAACATTTGAGTTAGTTTTCGGAGAACCCATAGTAATAACCATATTTTGTCAACGTTTCAAATCCCAACAGGGATCCATCATTAGGACAATTTCTGAATGTTAAGGTAAAATGATTTCACTCTATGTATCCCCTCCATACAGGGAAATGATTTTGGATTTTAGACATCTGTGGTTCATATTTTTTGAGTTAGTTTTTAGAGGACCCACAGTAATAACCATATTATGTCCTGATGATGGATCCTTGTTGGGATTTGAAACATTAACAGATATGCTTATTATTGTGGGTTCTCTAAAAACTAACTCAAAAGATATGAACCACAGATGTCTCAAATCCAGACACATTAACCTATTAACATATTTACCTTAGAGCATCACCTTTGCACACAAATAGTGTCCCTATATACATGGTTCAAACTTAAAAGATGACTTAACACATTAAATATGATGTCATCTAGAAATGATTCATCAATGCATTTTAATATATCACGACCTAAAATATGGCTGATCAAGTTTGCTAAAGACTGGAAAACATGTCACCATTGGCTCAATTTTGAAATCGAAGATGATGATCAATGTCCATGATGCTAACCTAAGGTTCTTCATTCTCCCACTTAATCATTTGATGCCTTATTTTTCTATAGATATTAAACATTGACATTTATAAAAAACATCCATTCATATTCACATCAATTCAAAGTATTTCGGTTATGGAATAACGTAGCATTAGGGGAATACTAGATACATAAATTTACTTGTCTTTTAAGCTCCCGCCTTGTCTCTCTTTCTCTAAGATTTGTACATGTTTGAAAAGTTGAACTTGTATACTGATTCTTTTACACAAATATAATCACAATGTTTTTACTAATTTGATCCATGTAAATTTTGTAACTCATTTTTCTATCGACACTAATAAGTACAATTGAACAAGCTGTAATACACTAGTTTTTATTTTGAGTTTTATTATCTCTTTTGGTTTTAATAGTGACAAATAAGTTTTTTAAGGTATTATTTTACATTTTTTTTGTAGTATTATGCAAACATTTCTATCGGCAATAATAAGTACAATTGAACAATCTTTCTAGCACTAGTTTATAATATTGAGTTTGATTATATTTTTTGGTTTAATAGTGACAAATAAGTTCTTTAAGGTGTTATTTTACATTTTCTTGTAGTATTAGACATTCTAATTCTCTATTTTTTTTCATACATGTTCTTTTATATGCAGATCTATATTTATGACGAGAACCTCAATTATTCTTTAAATCAATTCTGATACATTTTGGCTTTGAAACATTGTCTCTAGTAATCAAATATTGCTACAATGATTTCCTTATCACATTATTTATGTAACAAATACTTTGTTGCATTAATGCAGCATCTCCAAGCCATGAACCAATCTCACTGCAAATTGAAAGAAATTGTGCAACCATGGTTATGATGCTAAGCCATTTCCACTTTAATGGACAATAGAACTTCACTATTTCTACATAATTTCATTTATCATCTATAGATAATTTTAAGGTTCTATACTCATCTTAAATGTGCATTTTGATAAGAAACAAGTATCAATGCCAATTCGAACTCTCCTTATTTAAATTCTAACACACTTAGCATGATTGATAATGGAAAAGAAATAACTCCATTAGTTTCCAAAGCTACAATTACTGTGGAGCTTAGGATCAATATATCACTTTAGAAGTAGCATGAGGACAATGGATTTGTAACATTATTTAAAATCATTTTATCCCCAAACACACCAACCATATCTATGCAATTTGTATTAGCGTCATCTAATTGTAAGAATCCTTAAAAGTGGATATTAATCATCATATCCCTTTATAGAAAATAAATATTGAAGTTAAAGTATTAAGCAAATGACTTTGCATGCTCTAAACTCATTTTTTATTTACAATTTCAATGGTTTAGTCAAAATGATATAACTTACAATGAAGAAGATGCTATTGACCATTAAAACTAATTGGGAATTACCTGGTGAATAATGTGGATAATCTCATTACTACATAGTTCAATCCTGTATAAATGATACAAAGAAAATTTTATTTATTAAAATACCACCAAACTAGTGTATGAGTAGTGATAATTATTCCTATAAATATTTTGACTATTTATAATATTAATATATAAAAAGAACATACCCCTCACTAATATAGAATTAAGATTTCTAATAATTAAAAACAAAAAAATTAAAAACGGAATAAACAAGAATTTACTCTAACTTCTAAAAGAAAATATAAAGATGGCCATCTCAAGCGAATACAAAGATGACCATCTCATTATCATCAAAGTAGAGATTACATCTTCCAAAAAAGAAATCTAAAAATTAACAAGGGAGGCTGCATTGCAGCTAGTCCTTGCCTTTTGCTGGGAGAGCCCTAAGTATTAGACAACTCAGCCATATAATAAACAACAAAGGCAATCAGCGAAAGCTAGATTAGCACTTCCCCTGCAAAGTCAACAAAAAACTAGAAATATAACAAGGTTGCAACCAACATAGGGCAATACAAAGTAAATGCAACCTGACAAAACCAAATACCCTACCATGTAAATGTAATGTCGCCTGGTTGTGGCCTTCAAGACCAGCATGGCTTGTAGAATGAAAGTTAAACAGGAGATACTCTGCAAAAAACGCCACTGCTGCAATGATCTCCAGCACTCCATGTGGGAGAGGCAAGTACCTGTTACAAAGCACAACACAAGAAAATCAAATATTCACAAACTTTAGCAAAATGACTAAATTTTTGAGCTCTGTTCCCTCAATTTATTTCTAAAAATCGATAATCTAAATCATGCTTCATGGTTCAAATGTGCATTTTTTATTCTTCAAATGTTCAATGAACATCGAAATTCTTAATCGAACAGTGCATTGCATTGTCATTTGTGGACAAAAGTACGTTAATGAAACTAATTCTTTTTGGTCGTCATCCGCTAGCAAAAGTGTCCCCAAACCGCTTATTACTCCAATACTATAGTGTAAAAATAGAAACTCCGAGGGTCAACAATTGTTTTCAGCCAGCCAGCAGCTCTACATTCCTCATCAGCCAGACAACGAGGCAATCCACCAACCATTGTAAACCGGCCAACCATACACTTATAATAAACAAGGCAGCCCAACCCAGGCAACCATCCATTATAAGCCAGCAGCCAGTCAGACATGGTAGGTCTAAAGTCCAGCCAGTAGAATAAGTGCCTAGGCTTGACAGATCGGTGAACACGCACTTTCCCCGCCAGTAGGTAGGTATCTGGTCTGTCGGTAAGGGACCCTCCCTGGGCAGGTGTGTTTTCCAGATGTGTAGTTTTATAAACGTAATCAAACGTAATAAAGCACGTGTTAGGCTGGCTTGGCTCTGTGATGCATCACAATAAATAAAAAATGATGTTACCTCTCTTTTGTTCATCTTGGATGGGTGATGGCTGTGGATACTCGTAAGTAATAAGAATCAATATTGTTTTCTGGCTCAGAGTAAAGGCATGTCAAAAAGGCAATAAATAGGAACTATAAACACAACCCGTTCTTTATTTACATTCTTTTTTAATATACTCTACAAGACTTTGCATAGTGGAAAATATATGTAAAGTATCAAAGATTTCATGTATGTCGAGGAGTGCGTTAATAAAGTTAAAAAAAACCAAGTGGAACCCAAATAGATCGAATAATATATTTAAACTCAAAGACAGGAATAATATATTTAAACTCAACCTTAAGAGAAGCACTTGTTAGTAGGAGTTTGCATGCATTTCACGTGTCAGTAGCAGTGCATGCATTTCCCACTAGGCCAGAGTAACCACAATTTCATGTTATTGCGCTCGAATCCCTTGAGTCCGCATTCCGGTAAGTAGGATAGGATCTGGAGGCATAGGAGTTGAATTAAGATCAAATGCTATCGAGCACGAATCCTTTGTTTGTTTAGTCATGAATCCCTCTTCTTTTGCGTTAATTGTGAATCCCTTCTTGAAAGCCTTCTTCCCTGCTTCCTCAACCTAAAAGAGAGCAAGAGCTGCAACAAAGGGTTCCAAAAGGGGAGGGCGGCGACCCTTGCTGAATATCGAGAAGGACATGGTTTTTGAAGGAGAAGAAAGAAAGGATGTTGTTGTAACCGTTCTGAATCAAATCGACCAGATCATGCATTGTCAGGGGAGAGCCATTGCTTATAATTGGAGTTGTTGGGTCTCGATTGTGTATGGGGAGAATAGCTCAGTTCAGAGGGAATCACTCTGGAATGACATTGTATCTCAGGCCTCTGTGGTGAGGGGAAATCCATTGATGATTGTTGGGGATTTTCATGCTATCAGAAATCACAACGATAAAGTAAGTGGGTCAACCAGGCTTCAAATATCCATGAAGGCTCATGATGAAATCAGTTCGGTCGCCTTGCCCATAATCTGTCACAACAATTCTCACTCCTTCGCTTCTGCACAGATCTTTATTGGTACATCTTACATATAATTTTTATCAGTATGAATTTGTCACACTAAAATTGAAATTCATCCATAAACTTAAGATTGAAAAATCAAGTGATGAAGGTGGATAATTATAATAGAATTTGTAGTAGCCAGTTGTGAAATAGTTTTGATGATGATGGTTACCTTGTAGCAGGCACCGCATCCGGTTCCATTTATGTATGACTGAGCGACAACAGCTACATCACCTCCATTCAGATTTCTGCCAAAGAACCCATATCCACACGCTCCACCTATAGCGACATTAATAGATACATATATCATCCCTCGTACATAGGATGATTGCAAAATAATAACAGCATTAAGTATATTGTTTCAGAAGAGAATGCTAAGATTGCATACTTTGTGTTGACTATTGGGTTGTTTTGTAGTTTTACCTAGAAGTTACCGAGAAAATACTAATATGACCAATCTTTTATTGTTTCGTGGTGACATACGGATCAGAGACAGTGCGGTAGGTGGCCAAAATTTCAAAAAGTGCCAAAATTTCAAGTTAGCTCATCCTGAAGATAAATAGAGGGAAGGTATCAGACAAAGTCTAATTCTTACCATCCTGAATTTCTCGTCTTTGTGTCTTTTGGAGTATGTGCCTTCTGGAGTATGCTTGTTTCGAGTTCATCCTCTCAGCGTTCGTTCCAGAAGAGCCGCCCACCGACTACCGACTGTTTGTCTTGCTCCAAGTCTGCATCCTGGGGCATATATGAAAAGGGGTAAGTTGTTTTTACTCCATAAATACCTCAGATGTAACTTGTTAATACATAATACCTGATGTAACTTGTGAATACATAATACCTGTTTGTAGACAACCACCAGGTCAACCGCAGCAAAGGAAACATCAGCTCCTCATCCTCTCAGCGTTCGTTTCTAGGTAGGCAGGTACATTATGCACTTTGTTGTCCTTTGAGTGTCAAAGTTGCTACTGCTATCGATCTTAAACATGAGATTGTAGCCCTCATATTGGCAAGGTATCCTGAAATCAAGTCATCAAATTGGTTGAAATATTCAACTGTGTGTCTGTGTGTGTTTATATACGTTATTAACCTACTAATTTCAATTATATGTACCGTTTATACTTGATGTCCAATGATATGAGTTGGCTAACTTTGTCTGGGCGGCCAAGCTTCAAATACCCATGAAGGCTCATGATGAAATCAATTCGGTCGCCTTGCTTATAATCTGTCACAACAATTTTCACTCCTTCGCTTTTGCACAGATCTTTATTGGTACATCTTACATATAATTTTCATCAATATGAATTTGTCACACTAAAATTGAAATTCATCCATAAGATTGAAAAATTAGGTGATAAAGGTGGATAATTATAGTAGAATTTGTAGTAGCCAGTTGTGAAATAGTTTTGATGATGATGGTTACCTTGTAGCAGGCACCGCATCCGGTTCCATTTCTATATAACTGAGCGACAACAGCTACATCACCTCCATTCATATTTCTGCCAAAGAACCCATATCCACACGCTCCACCGGTGCAACCACAGCAAAGGAAGCATCAGCTCCTCATCTAGACAACCACTGGCGCAACCATAGCAAAGGCAAAAACCTCGTGGTTCAAACAGTTTTAGGACAGTTTCAGGAAGAGACACAGACACATACACCTACATCCACCTGTAACACATGCACACATACCCCTGTGTGCACCTGTAACGCATGCACACTAATAAAATGTAGCTGCCTACTACAGTCACATTATCTAATACCCCATTGTTTATGAGTTACCATTTAATGCTTTCGATTAATACCAGCATTAATTTACCAATTTCAAAATGCCAAGCAAATGTGAAGCAAAGATATAAAAATAGCCTATGGTTTTGCCTCCCTCCTCGGGAAGAGGCCAAATAAAGTAGCGAAAAAAATACACTATCAAATATGCAGTGTACTTGTGAAAACTTTACTCATTTCTAAAAACTTTGCTCATTTATAATTGTAACCAGCGTAAATTAATGTTAAAAAACCACAATTCGATTACTATAGTCCCTGGCCACAATTCAATTACTATTTATTAATCCTGGAGACTAATAAATAGAAATAAAAAACACATCCTTTTATTAAAATAAATCGAAGTGGTTATATTCCTAATATATGTAACGTAACTTTGACTTTAACTGTTCAATTCAACCATACAACCTATTTACACAACCCATTGAAGTTAATGATTTCCAACGTCCAACGATACTTTTAATCGTTCCTAAGTAAAGTGAATATTATTAAAATATAATATATAATTAATGATCCCCAATCTCGAACCATACTTTTAACCATTCCTACGTAAAGTGATTTTTTTTGAAATATACTATATCATTAAGTAAACAGTAACGAGAATATTATTAAAAGATATTATATTTATTTTATTAATGACTTGTTAAGAAATAGTAAAACTGTTGTTATAAACTTAGGTCTGATAGCTTTCTAAGTTTGCTTATAATCAATTTGAATATTGGATAATTTGATATGAGTAGGGTTCCTTTCCTAATGGAGTACCGTGTTTATTATGGATATATATTTTTTGTTGTTGATATGATGCTTTACGTTCATGTTTTTGTTGAATTTAATTATTTATTTTTATTTTTTTAAATGGGAAGTGATGGGTGAGTGTAAGTTAGTTATGATTTTTTACGATAAATTTAGAAAATAGAAATATATTAAGTTGGAGAGATGGTTCAAGGTATTTACTTAATGAATTTGGAGATGGTATAAAAAAGATGAAATGTAGTAAAATAAATTAGTTTTCTCAATGTGTAATTTTTATTGATAAAAATTGTGTTTAATTTGTAAATTTTGAATTTTCTTAGTATTTATATGTTATCTTTTATGCAAAATATAATACATATAATTCCGTTAGTGTGTAATTTTTGAGTAACTTATATATATATATATATATATATATAATTTGAAGTTCGTTTTTCTATTATCTTAAAGAGGAAGTACAAAAGATTGTTTGATGTGCTACTAGTTAGCTCTCCAGGAAACTAACTCAATAGCACAATTTGATCAATTTGAGATTAAATACAGTGAGTTTGATCAGATTGATTGATAAAAAGAAGACAGTGTCCCTCACAATCAAGTATGACAAACAATAACCCAGTGTAGTGCTCTGATAGGTGGAGCAACACCTACTTATGATTAAACGTCCCATTGACAAATTTACAAAAAGGAACCATGAATATATTGCCTATTAAAAATTGTCAACAAAAAGTGACCTAGGGAGGCCCACATTGGTCCATATATACTGGACTTGCCAAGAGACACTGCCTGCTGAACATGAGCAACTTCCACTAGCCTTAATGCATTAGAGGAAAGTTCAGCCTAAAAGTGCCCATGAAATTTTCATGTAATTTCCATGTCATTATATGTAAATCGATCAAAATATTTTAAATTAAAAAGATGTACATGTAAATATTTTGGAGAAAAAATAAGAAAAACTACTTTTTTTAATTGTATTTTTGGCTTATCTTCTTATATGTTTACTCAAATTTCAAGTGTAGACACTTGTTGAATGTGGAATTAAATTCCACATCGAACAAGTACCCATTATGAATACTTTTGAGAATACCAATATTGATAAGAATGGAAGATACATTAATAAAACATGTTTACCACACTTTTTTAATGTATCTTCATTTTTTATCAATTTGTGTCTTCTCAAAAGTATGCATAATAGGTACTCATTGGACCTGGAATATAATTATGCATCCAACGAGTGTCTACACTTGAAATTTGAGTAAGCATATAAGGATATAAGCCAAAAATACAATTAAAAACAATTGTTTTCTTCTTTTCCCTCTAAAATTCATAATTCTTATTTTTATTATTTATCCTTAGAATGTCACTTTTAGGCTAAAATTTCTTCTAATGAACCATTACCCAATGAAAAATGAATAGATGAACAACACCATTGAACCAAAAACTGCTGAACAAGTTCATAAACAACATAAGGCCGCTAGTTTCAATATGCAGTTTCCATGGTGGTATTGACCATTGTTCTCACCCTCTTGCTCCACAAACAAAGCCTTCCTCCATCTAACAAATCACATGGCTAATGTCATGCCTCACATCAGCTCAAAGTAGAGGAAAGACTATTTGAAAGGTATACACCATTGGCATTGGGAGATTAATCCAAGCTTGAAGGGAAGGAAGGAAGCATGTAGAGGATCTATAAAGGTGACAAGCCACTTCTTATTGAATATAGTGACTTCCACCAACACAATTTTGGTACTCATGCTATAATGCAAAGGGAGAAACCTTAAAATTTCTATGAAAGTGTAAATACAAATCAAACTATCTATCATAGAAGCTTGTAGATCGATAAGAAACATAAAATTTGATGAGAAATAAAAATTCTAAGAGTAAGTCATGAAGGCTAGAGAACTATTGGGGTGAATAACAAGAGCCAAAGAGAAAGCCTCCATGCCAAAATAGGGGATGAAGTAGCGCCCAACAAAATATAGAAGGAGGCAATAATGTGCCAAATTTGGGAAAACAAGTAAAGACCTAAGGTTGGGCAAGATAGAGAATTCCCTGTAATTAAGAATAAAGAAGTCATGATGATTATCGAAACACATTGTAGGAGGCACAAAATGGATTTTGTGAGTGCAAGAAGATATTAAGGAGGCACCTAAAAAAGAATGCTTGTGTGCCATGATGCACTACTCTATCACAATGAGGATCTCGTCCAAAGAATAATGGAGTGAAATCATTAAACTAAAGATGTTGGGTGAAGTTCAGTACAGAGATCAAAAGCACATGCAATCTCACCTCACTTGAGGAATTAAACCTATATGGCCAAAATCATGTGAATTGAAAATTGTTCCAGGTGTCCTCTTGAACCAAGTATTGACATCATTAATGTCACGTGATTATGAATCATTCACCTATCATGAGTCTTAATATTATCAAACAATCATTTTCTTCTTCTTCTTTTTCAAGATTATAGGTCCCAATTTCATCTAGTGCACTATATGGTTTTTCCCCCATGTAGTTAAGGCCCAAAAAAGTCACGGTGGAAATAAATAGGGAATTTATTTTGATATTTTGATATTTTTAAAGAAAACAATATATTAAAAATAGTATATGGTATTAATTTTTTTTTCAATTATATGTTTAGAATTTTCAGAGTCAACTCTGTCTCTATCTTCCTCACACATGAGATACAAGATTTATTGTGGAAACCTTTCTGGGAGAAAAACCACCCTTGCTATTGTTGCTCTAGTATGAATCTCTATTATGTCATGAAATTTGTATTTTACATAGATAGTTGACTCTGATCAGCCTCGAGACTTGACCTCATACACAATAGGCCAACACCAACAGTAGGAAACTCAATTCTACTAATCAACTCGGAAGACTCTATTCTCACACGAATTTATGGACTACCATCTGTTGAAGGCCACCAAAATCAATGATCCTCGCCCAACTCTGATAGGACTATCCAACTCTGATTAGATGGAGAAATGTTTCCTTTTGTTGAAGCTTCGAAATCACTACTCCACTCTCATGAATTCACTTCTCCTGTACACTATGTGGACCTCATTTTATCTATTCTCAAATTGGATCCAAGAAAATATGCTCAACAGTAATTGATCTCTGTAATCCAAGTCATCTTAGCAACAAGACATTATCAATAAACTAAACAAAAAACCACCACAAACAAGCTCTCAACACAAGAAAAATAGTGGCTCACATCCATGCATCAAAACTATAATGTTATGGCCATCCAACAACGTAATCTTTGCTCCAATCCTCAAAACAAAACTCTACTGCAACATATTCAAATTTGATAGATTCTGCAGCATGCTTCAGATTTGCTCACTATGCATAAATTTTCACTCACACACTGAAGGTTATACACTCTCAACTAATTTTGAAGCATTCCTTCTCTTTGCATCCCTCACTCATTCATTCTCACACTTAACCAACCATCAACTAACTCCAAAATGTAGAAAATACAACATGTAGGGAAAATTTCACTTTTGGATTGGGATTAAAGGTGCACAAACTTGAAAAAATCAAGCCATCATCATCTCTATTTGCGCACTTAAGGTGTTCACGCCCACTAGAGAATTATTTCAACCCATTTTGAGATTTTTCAATTAGTATAGAACCTTCTAAGAATTTCCAAGTCAAATTACTCTGCAAAAGTGCATGATGAATGCAAAGAAAAATTCATTTTATTTCTCAGTCGTAGGCACAACACTACCTAATCTTGATTGGCTGTATGCATAGGCATGATTCCCTACAAACAAAGCCCTTCCAACCACATGCACAATCTTATCTCCATGCCACTAGGGAAAAATATAAGGAAAAACATAAAAAGCTCTAATCAAAACCTCTGCCACCTATTTGGTCCTATACTCTAGCATTTGTACATGCCTCCAAACCACTTACAAGCCTTGTGAGACTTCTACAAATAGGCCAAAAATGTCTCCCTAGTGCCACAACAAAATGGACCAATAAAAAAACAAACAAGGGTTGACGGGACTACCAACAATTCCTTAACTCTCCTCAAACACCTGCACAAGATGCAACACCTCTAAAAATCATTTTGTGGCACCTCTAAAACATCATCATCATCATGAGGCCAAACCATCATGACATAAGTCATCTCCATGAGAATAATCATGAAGAACTAGATGAATATATAGTATGCCAACTCAACCAGTGTGCCAACTCAACAACATGAATGACACCTAAACCATCATCTCCATCACATGTACATCTGCATCATCAACATGTAGTAAAATCTCCAACGCCTCCAACCAATGCAACACAAGGCAACACAAGGAAACACAAGAAAACACCTCCATGAACAACATACTACCATCAAGATAAATCATTAAAGACTGTGTAACAACCCTGATTAAAAAATCCATGTAAAAACATATAAGACCACGGTCATGGGACATGTATTCCAAGCTGAATGGTGGGACAAACATCCAAGTGGGTGTTCATTCAGTTTATTATGGATAGGGAAATAAGCAAAGGCAATGGAAAAGGATTTGGAAAGGCATGAGGCATTAATTGAAATTTTATTTATGAAAATAAAGGAAATTAGGAGAAAATGAAGGTGAAAGGTCACAGGTTGCATGTGAGGAGGAAATTGAAGAAAAATAATGGAAAATGAAGAAAATAGAGGCCCCATTTCTAAAAAGGCTTATGAGGATCAGTTGGAAATATTTTGACAGGTTTTGGTGGAGCTCTCTTCTATTATCTCTCTCTCTCTCTCACTCTTGGACACTTAGAGTTTTCTTGGAGCACTCTTAGAGGAGTGTGGCATACTTAGAGTTTTGGAGAAAGAAGGAACAGGAAGTGTAGGAAATCGCAAGAGGACATCAATATCAACAACTACAATGGGTTTTTCTTGGAGGTACTGAGTTGCATGTATGTTTTCTTCACTAGTTGGAGCATGCATGGCACATGCATGTAGTTTCTTGGTTATGATATGTCATTGGCATGGAGGATTTCCTGGATTGACAGTAGATTTGTCTAGCCTTTCCATTTCCTGAATAGCCATGGTGTTGTGGGTTAATTTTTTTATTTTTATTTTTCTGGTTAGTTCTCATGTTTCCTTTAGCTTGGGTTGAGTTACTAGTTCCTAGAAGCCTTGGTTGGAAAAATGCTCTAGAAGCCTTATAACAGCTTGGGTTGAGTTACTAGTCCTCGAATCCTTGGTTTGACAAATGCTTTGGAAGCCCTTGGTGGGTTGAGTTACTAGTCCTAGAAGCTTTGATTAGGAAAATGCTTGGAAGCCTGATGATAGTTATGGGTTGAGTTACTAGTCTTGGAATCCCTGATTGGGAAAATGCATGGAAGCCCGACGAGAGTTATAGATTGAGTTACTAGTCCTGGAAGCCTTGGTTGGAACAAACACTCTGGAGCCTTAGAAGACTTAGGTAGAGACCAATCTGGTGATGGTTTTTGATGTTGGACCATTAGGTGGAATCATTGTTTAATGGGTTGAGGTGGTTTGGGCTCTAGAAGCCCTGGATGGTTTTTATTGATGTGTTTTATGAGATCCCACATTCATGCTTCAAATGTGGCATCGGGGTGACTGGCTAAAGAAGTATTTGGCCCAGCCATGTCTATGGTCGGGTGGTTCATGGAAGTCACAAACCTAGTTGGCCTTTGTATCATTAATATGATTTTATTTCTCCTTGTTAATTTATGAGTATTATAATGGTTTATATGTGGATTATATGGGTGTTATTTCCTTAGTATTTCTGTTGTTATTATGTTGGTTATAAACATGTATTATGACATTGATGATGTATGGTTCTCCTCATGTTTTGATTTGTAAATGAATGAGCAATGTATCTATGACCTAATAGACTATAATGTGGCCAATGATATAAGGGAAAAATTATTCTTAGTGATTCTCAGATAAGTATCAAACCCCTATGCTCATAGTTATTGTTTAAACATGTAGATTACATGTTTGTGACACATTTTACGAAATTATTTTCATGGCTAGTAGGGGTCCATTCAAGTCCTTGTTCAAGTAGTTGCATTTGTATCATTATTCTATTGTTATATTTTAGTTTTGAAAGTGTCATTTAGTTTTGGACAATGACCTGGGCTCTGGGCCTGAAAAAGCGGCTCAAATATCAGACATAGGCACAACACTGGGCATAAAAGTCCCTAGATGCATGCATACCCACATTGTGGGAGCATATAGAGCCTCCTGGATGCATGATTTTCCATATCGAGAGAGTGTCTGGGGGCTTAATGGTCTAAAAACTTAGTTGGTCTCAAGGGATAGTTACCTAAGTGGTTGGGATGGCTCCTGGGAGTTTTGTTATTGGTGTGGAAGGTTTGTATGGTGTGTTTCCATTATTTAAACTTCCTTAAAGGACACATAGGAAGTCAAATCATATCATAGTAGCTTCTCGCCACATATTTTTTTTCTATTTCGTCAGTTACTTGTGTAGATGTGGGAGGAGGGTGTTATAGACTGAGATCAATGCCAACATAATCAACTCAATGCCAACTCAACTAGCTACAACCATGGTACAAGGAAAACATCCACACATCAGCTAGGTTACATAGGGTTGACATCAATGCCAACATATGCTAGCTTCCATCATGCATGCCATAATGCCAACACTATCCCCATTTGGCATTGATGGCAACCACACAATATTTAGATCATCAAGTCCTCTATCACTCCCCCTTTGACATCAATGACAAAGAGTCAACTCCATCTGACAAAGTAGTAAGAACTGAAGCAGAAACACTGGAGCAATTGATCTCTATATCCATGGCTGAAGAATGATATATATCCACACTCTCTCACATTAGTAGCAAGCAACATTCAGAGCAACATATCATACCAACACACCCTAGCAACAACAACAATTGTGCAAAAGCAACCACATAGCATCAATGAGAAAAAACATATCATGTGCATATACTGAAATAAGCAACCAATACTCGATAACAGCAAATACATGGATATCTCTAATCAGAAAAAATAATATCTAATCATAATTTTTTTTCTTGTGTCATGAGGTAAGTAACCGCAACAATCATATCACAAGGCACACCATGAACACCTCCAAGTGTGCCATAATTCCAATAATGATGGCTGAAGTAAAAAAAAAGCAAATAGATTCTCCCCATAAACACATGCCATCTCCAATGCAACTGCAACCTGCAATGAACCTCTTCCGCTGCAAACATTGCTTCCTTTCCAAGAAAGAAGCACCATTTGAACCAAGACTCCACATGATCATGACTCAATGACATATAACATTGTAGATACATGGCTATCGCAATGACCTAAGACCTCATACATGACCATTACATAACCTCATGACTCATGACTAGATGACCCAAACATAACACAATACAAATACATAACATCATGAGAATTTTACATGGATATTATAATGAATTACATTGTTTCTATCATCATCTACTATGGACCAATGAATCAAATGCATGACATATCATGATTGTTACAACATCATTAGCCCATATATATGGCCGCAATAAGTCTCACAAAACTGCTCCAAGACATGCCTATCACCATAATGACTCAACATACTATTGACTGGACTCTCAACCAATACATAATGATGCACAATAAGTAGTATATGACTATAATAAATTGAATATAACAACCCATATAATGTTGATCCATGTCTTAAATCATTATATGAGTGTCATTACCACATTGTCCTCATCCTAGGGTCGCTAAAAGATGGTTAATAAGAGCTATAATAAGGATGATAATAACATGATTTCCACTCAAACAATAAATACATCTGCTGCAAAAATAATGAGTGAAAATAAAAATAAACATAAAGAACAAGCCTGGGATACATAGCTCCCCCTGAGCATAATATAGCTCATATGAAATGATCTAACTAATATGAAAATGAATGGAAGAATTGGATCAAAACTCATTGTTGCTTTAAGTCATCAAGTTCCCAACGTTCCACTTGAGAACATGCTAGTCTCATACATAATGTTGCAGTCAAGTAGATCTAACATGAAAGAATGGACTACAATAGTGGTTGATCTCTCCTACTCTTAATCTGATGATGAATAGTACTCCCTTGGTCTCTTCTTACTCTTCACTCTTCCCTTCAACACATACACATTATTTGGTGTCTTAAATCCCTTAGAAATCAATCTCTTTGATACTTCTTTCTGGATGATGCATCCTTTGGAGTTGAAAATAACTCCCTTACCCCCATCAACCATTTGGCTCACACTCAAGATATTATGTTTTAGTCCTCCAATGAGAAAAACATCATCTGCATTGGTCCTCTTCTCACCAAGATTGGTGTTACTTTTTCCCAACACTATTGTTGATTCATTACCTTCAAGCACAACAAGGCCACTATTGGTTCTATGGAGAAAATGAAACTTTCTCCTATCTCCTGACATATGGTGTGAGCATCTTCTATCAATATACCACATTTCACCCTCATCATGTGAAAAAAGTGCAATTCCACATCTTCCTAGCTGTTGCTCCTTCTTCCATGTGTTCCTTGGCTAGTTCCTTGGTTGTGTATTCTCTTTTTTCTTCTACTTTTGAACCGAGAGCCTCAAGGATTTAGGCATCTTAAAATCCTTGGCCATGTGTCCAAAATTGTGACACACATAACACTCTATATGACCAAGATCTATAGCCAAATGATTTGATATTTGGCTTCTCATAATAGACTTCCATCTTCTCACGCTACATCTACAATCAATGGCTTTATGCCCAAACAAGTTACATGTAAAACAATATCCATTAAATGAACTTCTATACCTGAAATTGGATCCTCCTCTTGGCTGATCATACTGCTGCATAGATGTGTGCATTCTTCTCTTATAAGCAACTTCCACATGGCTAAAATTATGACAACTGAATCAACTAGTGTGCTAAACCCTAGGAGTGAATGGTCGAATATCCTCTTAGTTATCTTCTTTGTTTCTTCTGGTGGTTGGTCACATTATTTGCTGCAAGCTTCTTTGGTTTTACATTGTTTCTATTTTATGCATGTCAACTTGTTTCTCCCTTTTGAAAATTACTTCCAAATTCTTTTACTATTATGGTGCTCTTCACTTTCTCCAATTGTTGGTCCTTTCCTTCAAGTTCCTTTCTTAATTTGTCAATCACACCTTCAAGCACTTCAACATAGTCATTTCTATCGTTTTGCTTGCTAGAATTGACTTCTTCAATTTTTTTTAATTCTTACAGTTGTGTTCTCAGAGTGGTGATCTCATTTGTGAGATCCTTTTCCTTTTTATTATAGATCTATAATTTCTTCTCGTGCTCACTGCATAGTTAGTCTACCAATTTCATTAGAGATCTCTTCAACAACAACTAATGCAGATTCATATTCATCCTTAAGAAGCATATAACTACGATCATCATTTTCTTCACTAACCAAATCTGAACTATTATCATTACCACTTTCAAAAATATAACTCAAAAGTAAATCATTACGACTTATACCTTCATATATGTTATCCTCTTTCATAATTGGTTCAACTGGAGCTACCTTCTTCATGGATCTCTTTTTCTTCTTCTTCTTCTTGTCCTTGTTAAAATCTTGATCATTGTTGTTGTTTTTGACTCCATATAACATATGCAGTCTATCCCAAACCTCTTTTGTAGATTTTAAATCTCAACCTTTCTCAAAGTCTGCATTATGGAGATTTTAAAAAATAATTCACCTTGCTTGATAATTTTTCCTCAATACTTTAGATGAAGGCGAATCTCCATCATATCCTTTACAAACCAATCTCCAAATGTTAGAGCCACAATAAGATAATTTATATTCCACACTTTCTTTCCTTAATTTGAAATTTGCAGTAGTAAGAACATGTATTCCTTGTGAAGCCATTCAAATAAAATTTGCAAATTTCTACCAACAATACCCAGATTTTCTCTACAACGATCAAGTTGCTACCAAGAAACTTGCTTTGATACTAATTGTTGGAAACCTTTGAGCACTATTGAGAGTTTGGGGGGGAGGGGAGTGAATCAGTGATCTATATACTATTTTTACCAAATTAAACTTCACTTACCGAATCACACATGTCAACCAACAACTAATAAAAATTATAGCATGTGCACCAAATAAGTAGAAACTAAAAACCATAATTAATAACATAAACAATAATAAATGCACACAATGACATCATCACACATGAGACACACAATTTTGGGTGGAAACCCTTCCAAGAGAAAAACTACACTTCCTGCTACTACTTTTCTCTGAATCTCTTTTATGTCAAGAAATTTATCTTTCACATAGATAGATGACTTTGATGAACATGGAGACTTGACCTCATACACAATAGTCCAACACCAATTAGCTAGGAGACTTGATTCTACAAATCAGCTCAAAAGAATCTATTCTTACACGAATCTACAGACTACCATCTATTGAAGGCCACCATGATCAACGATCCTTTCCCAACTCTGATTGGATGGAGAAATTGTTCCTTCCATTGAAGCTTTGAAATAAATGCTTCACTCTCATGAAGTTACTAATCCTATACATTATGTGGAACTCATTTCGTCTATTTTAAAATTGGATCCAAGACGCTCTTCTCAACAAGAATTCAACTTTCAAATCCAAGTCACAACATCAAGAAACTATTAATAAACCAAACAAAATAACACCACAAACATTATTTCAACACAATCAAAATAGTGGTTCACATCCATGCCTCAAAATTGTAATACTATGGCCATCCAACAGCATAATCTCTTCTCTAATCCTCCAAACAAAACCTTTTCTTATAGAAGATTCAAATACAATCTATTCTACAGCATGCTTCAAATCTGCTCACTATGCATCACTTCGTACTCATACACTAAAGGTTCTACACTTTCAACTAATCATGAAGAATTTGTTCTCTATGAAACCTTCATTCATTCACTCTCACACTCAACCAACCATCAATTAGTTCCAAAATGTAGAATATAAAATATGTAGGGAAAATTTCACTTTTGGACTAAGATCAAAGGTGCACAAAGTTGAAAAAATCAAGCCATCATCATCACTGCTGGTGCACTTATGGTGTTCACACCCAATGGAGGACTCTTTCAACCCATTTTGACCTTTTTCAATTAGCATAGAACCTTCTAAGAATTTCCAAGTTGAATTACTCCAAAAGTGTGCGAGATATGTAGAGATGATTTCATTTTAAGCCTCATCCATAGGCACAACACTAGCTGATCCCAAATGGATACATACATAGGTCTACTTCATTGCAACCAAATTCCTTTCAGTTTCATGTAAAAGCTAATATCCATGTGATTATGGAAGAGGATAAGGAAAAACATAAAAAGCTCTAATAAGAACCTGTTCTACCTATTTGGCCATCTTCTTTGGAATTTTTACATGCCTCCAAACAACTTCTAAGGCTTGTGACACTTATGCAAATAGGCCAAACATGTCTCCCAAGTGGCATAGCCAAATTGACCTAGAAACCAACAAACAAGGTTTTACAAAACTGCCAACAAATCCTACACTTTCCTCAAACCCCTGCACAAATTGCAAGACCTCTAAAAGTCACTCTGTAGCACCTCTACAACATGATCATCATCATGAGGGCAAATTAGCACTACCACAAGTCATCTCCATGCGCATAAGCATGAAGACCTAGATGAATACCAAGTATGCCAACTCAAAAACATGAATGACACCTGATCCATCATATCCATCACATCTAGATCTGCATCATCAACTTGTAGAAACATCTACAATGCATCCAATCAATGCATAACAAGGCAACACAAGGAAACACAAGGGAACACCTCCATGAAAAACATACTACCATTAAGCTACATCATCAAAGACTAACATCAAGAGTTGACATCAATGCCAACATAACCAACTAAATGCCAACTCAACTAGTTGCAACCATGCTACAAGGAAGGCATCCACACATCATCTAGGCTACATAGGGTTGACTTCAATGCCAACATATGATATTTGTCATCATGCATACCATAATTCCAACAATACCTTCATCCACCTCCACAATAAGGTTTATAGTATATTGACTTAGTTTTTCACAATTTCAAAAGCCCATTTATGAATGAATGTGATAATAGGCTATTGAAATTTTAAGTCAAAAAATAAATTTCTAGTATGTGAACATACCCAAGGATAAATAAATGCAATCTTATGCTAGTGCTCAAGTTAGATTAGAATTTGGTATAAAACCTTCCATAAATGAAAATATTTTGCTTACAAGTAGACATTGATAATATAATCAATGAAGGGTGTAGGATAAATTTAATTTGGATGGGTCTTACTTAGACCATTAAATTCATAAATGCATATATCGTCTCATATTTATTAGTAATGTGAATGGATACACAGACATAGTCAGGAGAATTGGGTAAATGAATCCTACTTTGAGTAGCTTCTCAACGTCTACCTTAATTCTCAGAACTTTTATAGGATTGATAGGTCACTATTGACTCATTACCAATGCATGAGTCACCTTCACAAAAATGTGCAACCCATTTGCATCAAACCATGATCTCTCCTCTCATAATAATAATAATAACTTTTTAAAATGAAATTTTTAATAAGTCATGGTAGGTAAGCGAAACCCCTCTTGCCTTTTGGAGCAATAAGAATATAGGATTTGAAGTCTTCTCATAGTGATAATGTTGCAAGAGGTACTAAATTCTTAGTGTGTCAGCATTTACATATGGATCAAATCATATTTATTCTTTCCACATTATGCGATTTGGCGTAATACCGTTACAACAAAAATGTTGTCACATAATTGTGAAAATAAATATATGGTTCCTAATCAATTGTGTCCCTCTTAAGTCCTCTTGTGGTGAGAATGACATAAAATAAAAAAGGTGGGGAAATTATTAAACCTTAGAGCATATATTGATATCATAAAGGTTGAAGTGTGTAAATATTTGATGGATGAATCATACATATCTTATGCAAAGTTTGTATTAATGATTGGAATACACAACACATTGTATAGTTTGAAGTCCAATATATGCCATGCAAAGTAATAATCAATACCCAAGTTATCAAATGATATTACACTATTCACACAACAATGTCATAGTAATGTATGGATTTCATAGTAATTGGTGTTTGTTTGTAATTGATATAAAGGATGATACATGGTAAAAAATTTCTTACACAATTCATGTGGTATTATGGTGTATATTGTATGGTACGTTCTTGTAGATGAAAAGTGGTGAGTTGTTGATGTAATGAGACGTGGAATCCTCCACATCCCAAGGCTCTTCTCAAGGCTTCCAACTATTTGAGGGTATTTGGTAGCAAGGCCACCAAACAACCTCATTCTTGTTTCCAATTTGGATCTTTGTTGTGTGTTGTAGCACACAAACTTTATTGAAACCCTAGCTCAACATGTTATTAAGTTGGAGGAATTACCTATAAAGTTTATTTGACATCCCAATCAACATTTAGAAACTTTCATGTAGGTATGTATAAGTTTCATCTCAGAAGATGATGAATTGATAGTTGTTTTTGGTTAGTTTAATCTTTGTGTAAATCTGTTTCACCCATTTGTAAGGGTTTAACCCGATTTTTGTCATCTTTTTTCCCTGCGATCAATTCCCCATGTGTTATTTTTCCTTTGTGTGCACAAGAAAATGTACAAACATGTGAGTCATCTCATTTTTCATCTCTATAGTTGATATTAGTAAATAAGTACTAATGCATCCACCGTCTCATGTCTCATTCTTTTCATACTCTTGGTGGGATTTTCCGTGTAAATAATTTCTTTCTTTGGCCCCTTTGTTCCTTAGTGCCCAAACATTAATATTCACACTCCCGGTTTTCCTTCTTTGCTTAAAATGGTTGTTACATGCCACCTGTGATCCTACTACAAAATAAAATGTAGGCTCATGGCCACTATGAGAACCTAATTCACTTTCAACTTTGCACGAGAAAAAAGGGAAAATATTGTGTGGGTTTCCACCTATTATTTGGTTCTACTTGTAACATTTTATTAATGGGTGAATATGTTTCTCTTATTTTAAAACCCATGTGATGCATTCCCTTATTTTATATTCCTCTTTAATGATGTCATGCACTTGTGGGTATATATAAAAATATGTCATGCACTTGTGGGTATATATATTTTTATGGGTGTATTTCACTGTGATAAAATGTGAGAATTTGAATTCATGTGATTTTGTATAGATGTTTCCCTATGCCAATGACATTTAAAAATTTATTATATCTTTTTTTTTTTTTTATGGACAAACAATTACAAGGCATTTGTCCATATCTCTAGCTAAAAAAACTATGTATATTAAGCCTTACTAGGTGTTGAAAAAAAAACTCAAAAGGGAGAAATCTTCAAGTATTTTTCCCTTTTTATATGAGAATCTAAAATTGACGCTATTATCATCTTTCTACGGTAATAAACACTATTCATTTTTCTAACACCTCCTTGCAATACCCTAAATAATAGTAATAACTTTGTTGTTTATTTGTAGAATATTATCATATATTTGAAATCCTTTGCATGTGTTGATTCCATGTGCCTTGCGCAAAAATATATTCTACCCATTTCTACTTAAATACATGCGTACATAAATTATTTCATTTCTCTAATTTATAAAAGCTTAAAATGCCTTTTTTTTATTAAAATGAGTGTAACAATGACATATAGTTTTCCTATTACACGTATGACCATATGCTTATTTGCAGAACTCCTATGTAAACAAGAATGTGAAGATATCAATGAGTTGGTTTTTCCTACATATATTCCTTGTTATGTTCCTCACTATAACTCTCTTTATTGAAAGCGGAATTTTTAGCTTCACCCATACTCTCCTATAGTGGTAAATAATTCATCTTCTCAATCATACTTGTTTTATATTGGCAGATACCTTTGAAAGTAAAGATTACTCATTAAATTTTATAATAATCACTTTGTATCATTACATCAATGTTAAATTAAAATGCGTTAAAGATCTCACATTTTCTTGTAAAGTCTTTGAAAGAAAAAAAAGTTGCCTCATTTATTTATATCGATGCATGTCTTTAAGTCATGGGTTTCCTCTTAGCCATGATATATGATATTTTTCATTTGACAACATACTTCCTTTTGCATTCATGAGAAATTTCCTTCCGTTTATATTTTATTTTTCCCATGTGTATATCATATACTCCAACATATACAGAGAACACAATGTCAAACAAATTTTCACTTTGTTGATTGCATGGTTATATTTTGAGATTAATAATTGTAAAACAAATTTGTTTGGATACTATCCACAATGAGTTTATTCATTAAAGAATCACATGGAAACCAAAGAGTTCATTGAAGCAAAAAGAAACATATCGTGGAGGGAGAACAAAAATAATAAGATTTGGTTTTCTGTTCATTTTGATGCAAACTATATGGAGTTTAAACAACTTACCCAAACTAGCCATCTTTACCATGGAGACCCTCTAGATGATCCTTCTATCCTATAGGTCTCACAAAAAAAATACCCCTTCCACATCCCAACATTGTAGAGATCCTAAAGCCACAACCACCTCAATATCATCTTATGCAACATGAATTCTGGGATTCAAAACTCATCATACCATATCTAGTTACATGCATTGGCCTACTATCTCATGTCATTCAATGCCCCCTTTTATTTTTACTCATCATGCACCTTATCCCTTCTCGCAAGCTATGTCCTCCCATGCTCATCCACTTGTCCACTCACCTTCCCACTTTGTAGTATGAAAACTCCATTTTCTTGTAGTTCATGCACACTCCCCTTCTAAAGCTACATCTACAAATTCTCATACTAGTGGATCAGGAATATGTGGGAGGAGTTAAGTATCCTTCTAGGATATGTACCCAAAGGTACAAGTAGGAGAAAAGAATGGGGGAAAATATCACGAGGTTGGTTCCAACAAACACCCTGAGTTGTCTTGATGTTGTAGTTTTGTTTTACTATTCAATTTGACTTCATGGAAACAATTTTCTATTTACAATATTTTTGAGATAGTATATTATTTTTTGGATATGGAACATATTTTGATGATATTAATTTTGATAGACACAAGGTTATTTTATATTGTGTTTTATATGATGATTGGTGATATGATGTTTCATATTGATACTTTTTATGATGATGATGATGTTATTTAATGATACTATGTTGCCATCTTTTTATTTCAATAGGAATCATAAGCATTGATAGAAAAATATTTATGAAGATATATATAAAGGGGGGTGGAGGGGGACATCCCAGCATAAATTGAAATTAATTAAAAACTCCTTCTGAAATTTCTTCTTTTGAATTTGGAAAAGAAGAGTTAACTGAATGAATAAAATAATTACAAAGCAATTATACGTTCTAACTCCTCAAGGAGAATAGAAATATTCTAGAGGGAACATAAAAAGGGGATGGAAAAAATAGTGAGGAGAGGTATGCACAAGTTTTAAGTTGTTATTTTCCCCTCATAAATATTACTATTGAGTATAAGAGCTTACTTATTTTGGTGACAACATAATATTTCAAGAATGACAAGGAGAAAGCGAGCACATATGTTTCTCATTGATTTTATCTAGGTTATCTCTATTTTATTGCATTATTTAATTATGTTAAAATGTATGATATATCATATATCATTGCTAACTAGTCCAATTTTTATAGAACATTTTCTTGATCCAATCATATCAGAGAGTTCCAAGTTAGCCTATTCATACTGATTTTCTTTATTTTTCTATTCAATTGTTTATGTATGAATATGTAACATCTTAGACATTTTGGAGTGGATTTATGGTATAGATTCTCACATGAATAAACCAAGACAATTACTTGTACTATTTTATTTTAATAAAATCATCATTTGGAAGCCTTCATTTTCTAGCGTGTTTCTCTATAAATTTCAATCATACTTCAGAAAATTTATAAACAAATGTGTTGGTATTTATTGCTAAAATATATAGAAATCTATACTAGTTTTATGACATACTCACATGACCTTATGGTGGATGGAGTATTATTTTAAATGTTCTTGTAAGTTTGCTTATTATTTTACTTTATTGTCCAATTTAGAACATGTTACTGTTATATATTATACATGTTGTACATATTTATTTTCTTTAATTAGTTTGTGTATTGTTTATAATTTTCTCTTTTTTATTTATTTCCAAATATATTTAATGTACTTAGGACTTTAAGCATTGGTATTAGTCCCATTATTTTTCCCTTCTTATGAGATTCAAGGGAGTTGTCAGCAAGGTATAAGAAACTTCACTCATCAACATCGTTTTGGTGATCGTACTGGGGAATTGAATTGTTATTCTCTAGTTTACTAATATTTTCTTACAGATTACCATACCATCTACTAATCCTCCAAACCAAGGTAGTCATCTAGTGATTAGTGTTATATAACTCGTCCTTTATTTGAATTTATTCTCAATCATTCCACTTCATTTGTTGAGTTCAAACAATAATTGGTTTTCATAGTTAAGTATATGACTTACAAGAATGAAGAGAATCCAATGAAATGTGACTCTAATATCATGTCACTTGAAAGGGACAAGCTTATGACTAGTGAAACTCATTCATATAGGAGAATTTGTAGTCTTAGTCCCAAATTTAAACCAATAGATGAAATCCACAGATGAAAGAATGATTCTTGATATTCGAGATCATCCCTAGTTTTATCAATATCTTACTTGTTATTCTAGAAGTAACTCATATTCACATTGAATCATGTCAGGAACCTAGTCTTCAACCCAATCTACATCCTCATCAACTTCGACTTCATCAACCACATCATAATCCATTCAAATTGGCAGCTTATATTCATCTTTTAATCCTTTTAATATACTACAAACCCTACCAAGGTGACCAGGAAGTATTGTCTACTGCAATTTGAGGAAGATGTAAATTCCAACCCCTAGCATGTACCCTCGCCTTTGAACTTGAAAACTTAAAACACATTGTTACCTAAATTTAAGGATAATTTTCCTAAGTTCTTAGTTGATGCTACTATTACTTCCAATGAACACCTTTAATTACTTTTCAAATGCATGCCATAATATTAGTGCTAATAATAATGATAGATGTATGCACATATTCATTAACTCTTTAGAAGGCAAGGTAGCAATGAAATTTTTGAACTACCACCCAAGGCCTTCTCAACCTAGCCAGAGCTCCATTATTGGTTCACATCTACTTATGGCCAATATCAAAACCCTATTGATCTCCTTTGAGAATATATTAATGTTATATTTTCAAAAGTTGAATCTATCAATTCTTTGAATCTTCATTTTACCAAATTATTTAATAAAATTATCGAGATCATCAGGTCATATAATTAAGAAACCATGATGCATTACTATATACCTTATCTCCCACCTACTGTCATAGATTAGAAGAAAAAATTGATAATAATATAGGGTCTACCTTATGAATATGTTTGTAATATGAAGAATAGTTACATCGAATTGGTCTTCCACTAGAACACCCAACTAATCAATGTGATATACCTTCCATCCTTCAACTCATCCAAGACATGAGAAATAGAAAAATATTCTTTGAAAAGAAAGTGGTGCTACAACATAATGTTATGGTTCCCACCTTGTCCCTTATTAGAAATCCCATTCAAACGTATCAATTGAACACTCTCTTTTCTCAACCTTGGTGCAACTTCTGCGAAGCCTTCCATGATGAAAAAGCATGTGAAGTCAAAAATGTTATTCAAGAAAGGATCTTTATGAAAATGATGGATTCCATGATATTAACCTTGGATTGGGTTTATGATGACGAAGTAATGATGGTTGGAATAAGGAATTATTTAAGAGCTAGAAACACAAAAAACCATCCCTTTAAAGAGGATGACAATTAAAAATTCGTTGATACTTGTTCCTTAGTCCAAATGTAAAATCCTCTTCCTCTTACTCTTCCGCTTCAACCATATATTGATTTAACATCTTAAAATAGATAGAAAACGTAAAATTTGATGCTAAATTGCTAGGCATGGCTACCATCCCCAAACAACAACATCATTTAAATAATTTTATGGAAGGAAAGCATCCCACTCCTAATTATTTCCTCAATGAAAAAATAGAAGAGTATTCCCATAAAAACTATGTTTTAATTGTAAATAATCCCATAAATTATATTAACAACCCTCCTTTCTATTGTACCATGAAAATATGTGACAGGATCACTCATTGTTGTCTAGTAGATAGTGGGTTAGGTATTAACATTATGCCTAAGATCATCATGGAGGAATTAGGCGTACAATGTTTCAAAGAAAGACCTTAGAAAATGATGGCCTACAATAATTCTCATGAAGAAATTATCAGTAAAAATTAAGGATGTCACGTTGATTCTATGTTCCCATCTTGAAATCAAAACCATATATACTATCTAGGTAATGGACATTCCAGTTAGTAACTATTCAATATTTTAGTCAGAGACCAGCAAAACAAAACTGGAGGATACCTATCTTTAGATGGGACTCATATGACATTACCTAAAGATGGTAAGAATATCATTGTTCGAAGAGAAGGGAGGATCACGCCTTATATTTGGAATTTACCGCAACCCCATGTGAATTATATTGAAGAAGATATTGGATTATACTCCTTCTTATTTGAGGAAGAATCACCTCCTCATCATCTTATTGATCAAGACGATCAAGCTTTGTATATGCACTTTGATATTGCTTCTTCTAACAAAGGAAATAGTGAAAAAATAGTGTTATACTACCACATTAGTAAGATGAATCAATATGCCTTCAAACTTGAATTTGAATCTATGAACAACATTGTTAAGTTTGACACTTTACTTTTAGGTATCGAATGTGTCAGACTAGGAGGTAACTCCTCAAATCAAAACTCATTTTATTCATTAAAGTTGTTCATTATTATGTACAAGAGGGAGTGATGTTCAGTTCAGCTCTCAATGGCTCTCTATCTTCTCTATTATTTATTTACATTAATTACAGTTGTACACCCAATCCCTCTAATTATGTGTCAAAATCCACCCCCGTAATTTGAAGGGATGTTGGTGAGTCCAAGCATCATTCTGAATTTTTCAAGCTTTTCTCTTCCAAGTACTTTGGTGAAGATGTTTGAAATTTGCTCATTAGGGGAACAATGGCGGAGATGGACTATTTTGGCCTCAACATGATGTCGAATTAGATGGTATTTAGTATTAATGTGCTTTTTTCGATCATGTAACCTTGGGTTCTTGGCCAAATTTATTGCAGAGGTATTGTCAATCATGAGTGGAGTCGATTGTACTTGTTTTACCTGCAAATATTCAAGAATTTTCCTAAGCCACACAATTTCTTTTGTTGCCTCAGTTCTTGCCACATATCCTGCCTTTGTTGTGGAATCTGCTGGAACTAATTGTTTGCATGAACTCCAGGAGACAACTCCTAATCTAAGACTCATAACATAACCTGAAGTAGATACCCCAGTTTCTTTGTCTCCATCAAAGTCTAAATCAGAGTATCCAATCAAGGTGAAGTCACCCACCTATGTATACTTGATTCTAGAGTCTTGAGTTCCCTTCAATTACCTTAGAAATCTTTTTGCAGCAGACCAATGTCCCTCACAAGGCTTTTTCATAAATTTGGAGAGGATTCCAACAACAAATGAAATGTCTGGTCTAGTAGTAGTTAGGTAGTTGAGACTTCCTACAAGCTGTCTGTACTTTGTTGCATCATCAAATTCTTTTCCTTCAATGGATGCGAGCTTTAAGTTTTATTCCGTTGGAGTAGGAAGAGGATTGCATTTAGTCATGCCAAACCTATTCAACAAATATCCAATGTACTTCTTTTGAGAAAGGAATACGGAATTCGATTGTTGAGTTACTTCATTACCAAGATAGTAATGAACATAGCCCAAATCATTCATTTCAAAACCTTTCTTTAATTCCTTCTTTATGGATGCAATGTAGCTTTCATTGTTCCCTGTCATCAAAAGATCATCTACATATACCACAAGATATACAACTATTTTTCCAACTTTCTTGACAAACAAAGTTGCATCATCAATATCATAATGTTTGAAACTGAGTTTCAGAAGATGCTCAGTCAGTTTTTCATACCAGGCTTGAGGTGCTTGTTTGAGGCCATACAAGGATTTCACAAGTTTGCATACTTTATTTTCCTGTCCTTTCATAGCAAATCCTTCAGGTTGGGACATAAAAATATTTTCTTTTAGATATCCATTCAAGAAAGTAGTTTTTACATCCATTTGATGGATTTTCCAACCGTTCTGAGCTGCTAGGGAAAAGAGTGTCCGGATGGTAACCCATTTTGCTATGGGGGAAAAAGTCTCCTCATAATCGACCTCTTCCTTCTATGCAAAACCTTTTGCCACAAGCCTGGCTTTGTTCTTATCAAGTGAGCCATTAGCTTTATACTTGTTCTTGTAGACCATCTTGCAGCCAATTGGTTTGGTTCGAAATGGAGGATCAACCATCTTCCAAGTGCCATTCTTTATTAGGGCATCATACTCCTTTTGCATTGCTTCTCTCCATTCATCATGAGCAGCAGCTTCTTTGAAGTAGGTTGTTCAAAATCTGTAGACAAATTGAATTCAAAATCATAAGAAACATCCATATCAACAGGTGAATTAGAGTCATCTACATTACCTCCATTTCTCCTGTTTGAATTTCTAGTTGTCGTCTTTCTAAACTCATCAGGATGAACACTTTCAAGTGTCTTTGTTAGCCACTTTGGGGGACCTTTCTCAGATGGTCCAGGCTGCTCCAT
>APFE031663260.1:31950-48775 GCA_000404065.3 Pinus taeda | reverse complement strand
TATGCTTTGGAGGTGTTTGAATACCCCAAGAAGATACACTTATGACTTCTTGCACCAAGTTTGTTTCTATGTACCTTTGGTATCAAGGCATAACAGGTGGAGCTAAAGACCCTGAGATGCTTTACCAAAGGAATGTGACCATACCATATTTCATAAGAAGTCTTGTTTCTGATAGCATTATATGGACATCTATTCTTTATATATACAACACATAGAACTGCATCAGCCCAAAACATCATTTTTACATTTTTGAAGAACAGCATGGAGCATACCATATTTAAGATTGTCTTATTCATTCTTTTAGCTACTCCATTTTGTTGGGGATTATAAGGCAAAATTGTTTGATGTTTGATCCCATGTTTGCGAAGATAGTTTTCAAATCCATTTGAAGTGTAGTCTTTTCCATTATCATTGCGAATAGAGCCACTATGAGATTTTGCATCGTTTTCAATCCATGTATGAAAGTTCTTGAATGTTGGAAAAGCATCAGATTTGTTCTTCAATAAATAAACCCAACACATTTTGGTGTTGTCATCATTAAATGTCATCATATATTTATTTCCATTTGCAGAAGAGACAAGCATTAGACCACATAAATCTAAAAGAATGATTTCAAGTTTTCTATGTGCTCTTGAATGTGAATCATGAAAACATTGTTTTCTATGCTTTCCTAGAATGCAAGCATCACATTGCTTAAGTTTCTTAGGAATTGTAGGAAAACCAATAACACCATTTTTCTTCAACAAATGGAGAGTTTCATAGTTCAAATGTCCAAATATAGCATGCCATAATAAACTTTATGGAAGTGTACCTTATTCATAATGAGAATTGTATGAGAAATTTTGTGCACGAGAAGAGGTACCTTGCAGCTTTAGAAGCCTTTCTTCTTCTATCCCTGTCATGACAAGTGAGTGGTCATATGATTTCTCATCTCAAGCTTGCCATCAAACATATGAATGGAGTGACCTTGCTGGTAGATGTGGACCAAGGACAACAAGTTTCTCCTCAGCTGTGGGAGATATAGAACATGATGCAGAAGAAACTCTGGAAGACCACACAATTTAAGCTTGATTGTGCCAAGCCCTGATGGCTTGAGTTTTGACTGGTATGCAAAGTATACTGCTCCGTCAACATTGTCAATAAATTCTTCAAAAAAAAATTCTATGAGTCATGTGGCAAGTTGCTCCTAAATCAAGAAACCAATCATTTTTCCGAGAAGCAAGTGAAGCGTTAAATAAGTCTTCATTTACTCCAATGTTACATTGTGCCACAACATAATGGGAAAATTCAGGTGCTTTACCTTTGTCTATGTCATTGGTTTTACCTTTGGGTTGGTTTCTTTGCTGCTGAATTTTGTCCCAAGGTAACTTGCATGTGGAGGCATCATGTGATCCATTTCTTTGGCAGTGTATGCAGTGCAAATTTGACTTTTCTCCTTGAGAGTGTCTGCCCCCCTGCCTTTGAAATGTCTTCCTCTTCCTCTTCGACCACCTCTTCGTCTGGAAGAATCTTGTGCAAGATTCTTTTCTTTATGAGCAAGGTACACAAACTCTTCAGAAGATTCAGGGGCTATCTTCTTTCCAAAAGCTTTCTCTCTTTCAACAATTTTTTTCACAAGGGAGTCAAAGGTGAGATTTCCATTTGCTTGCAATGAATCAAGATAATTGGAGTAAGTAGGATAAATTTCCTTGAGAAAAGCGATCAGAGGAATATCCAATTCAACCTTAGTGGATTTGATATCATCCATTATAGATTTTACTTCAGATGCAAGAGAAAGAGGATCATTATTTTGTAATTCAAGGGTGAAGAGTTTAATCATGAGTTGAACAACTTCAAGTGGAGAGTGTGAGTCATAGAGTTATTTTAGCTTTTGTAAGGCTTTGAATGCATTTTAAAATGGAAAAATGTGTTGACTCACCTCTTCACTTACTAATGCTACAATCAATGCATAGGCTTTGTTGTTCTTATTTTCCCAAATTGTGAGCTCCTTGTCTGAGGTAGGTTGTTCTGGCACTTCGTCTCCTTGTCCAACACACACTCCTTTACATAGCTCATTAAAAATGAGAGTGTGTTGGATTTTCTGCGACCATTCAAGATAATTCTCCTTTCCATTGAGAAATACTCCCACAATAGATATAATTGAATGCATATCATTATACCAACAGCGTTATACCAACAACGTTTAACCTGGTATCACCTTCTTTCACCCGTATGCAAGAGTTTGACGTTTAAGAGATGAATGGTGTTAAGAGATGAATGGCAGAGATGAGCAGAGGACATGAACGTAGGAGGGACATCAATGGAAAGCGATCAACGATTATCACAAGCAAAACAAGTCAAGACGATAACCACGGCTAAAGGCCGATTTCAGGTTACAAGTAGGATTTCAGGCGGATAAAAAAAGTTAAGTGGTACTGAGAGGGGAGTGCCTAATTCCACTAAGCGATGGACACGTAGTGACTAGGGGAGAGAGAAAAACTGCTTGTATTGGGTGGGTAACTCTCATGCAACTAATGCACCTAAAATCGCTATAAACCGTCGAATTTGGAAGTGATGATCAATGGTGGAGTTTAAAAGGCACTTTTCAGGCAGGTAACCACCATGCAAGTTGTCTCCCCCGAAATCAATGTCAACTGTCAGACCTTGAGATTGAGATCAACGTTGGAGAATGAGCTTGATAAAGTGAAACCTCATGAAATATTTCAAGCGGGTTATGTCATCACCATTGGCAGTTTATATGCAAAAGGGCATGCAGTGAATAAGAAAATGTATGCAGAGCTTCAAATACGAAAGGGTTAATGAAGGGTATGATCACATCGTAAACATGCAGCAGAATTGATCGGGGCAAAGAGACTAGTGATATGTGATTAAAAGCAGACTTGATAATATTTATATATGCGTGTTCATGAAATTTGAGATCCGGCCCAAGGGAGGAAATCCAAGTTACGACAGCACCTTCTTCTTCAATGCGCCATTTGACACAACAACAATGAATGAGATTTCACAGGGTTTTGACAAATATGTTAGCCTGCAAAAGATGCAAAACAAAGGCAAAATAGAATAGGAGTTACAAATTAAAAGGAAGCCAAAAAATGGCGCCTGCTCTAATACCATGTCAGACCAGGAGGTAACTCCTCAAATCAAAACTCATTTTATTCATTCAGGTTGTTCATTATTATATACAAGAGGAAGTGATTGTTCGGTTCAGCTCCTGATGACTCTCTATCTTCTTTATTATCTATTTACCTTAATTACAGCTGTACACCCAATCCCTTTGATTAGGTGTCAACAGAGTGCACCCTAAACTTAGGTTGTAAACACCTAACCACTTGAGGTGATTCCAGTATTATTTTTAATCTAATTAAAAAAGATTATTGTACTCCAAATAATTTAATTAAGAAATACACTCAAGCTTCATGGAAAACAAATTCCAAATTACTTTCCTTTAACATTACCAATGTGCGTAAGTAATTAAATGCCTTAGTTGATCACTTGGTTGTAGATGTTGTTATTCCTAAGAGAAAACTTCTTTCCAAGAGGTCTAATCATTGTACAATTATTGTATCAACCTTATATCCTAAATAAGGAGGAGGATTCACAATTATTCTCAGACGATGAAAGTATTTTATCATTCATCCAGAACCAACCTCGTAAGAAGAAGGAGATCATTTCACTTGAAGATAATAAATATTCTAAATGAATTTCTCCTCTTGAAGGTTATTTTTCACCCAACAATGTGTTAAATGATAAGGAAAATCTTAAAGAGGAATTGAAATGAAAAATAGGAAAAAACATATTCATAAATATTGCAACCAAGGAAGAACCAAAGATGTTACATATTGGAGCCCAATGTTCAGAGATTGAAAAGAAAAGGTTCTTAAACTCTTTTCAAGAATTTAGTGATGTCGTTGCCTAATCATAAAAGGAATTATGTGGTTTTGACCCTGACATAATTCAACACACCATTCCAATCAAGGATGATGCCAAGCTTGTTAGGCAAAGGAAGAGACCTATCAACCCCAACCTTGAAGCCATAATTAGAAAATAGCTTTGAGAAATTACTATCCACCCATATTATTTTTCTTTTCAAATACTCTAAATTGTTGTCTAACCTTGTCTTGGTTTAGAATAGAGCCGGTGAGATTCATTTATGTGTGGACTATCACTCTTTAAATAAATCAAGTGTGAGAGATAACTTTCCACTGCCTAATTTGGATCTAATTTTGAAACAAGTAATGAGATCTGAAATGATGTCACTTCTGGATGGCTTCTCTAATTATAATCAAATACACCTATAAACATAGATAGATTACAAAATAACATTTACCACACATTGAGGTGCCTTTGCCTATGAACACATACCCTTTGGGATTTTTAATGTAGATGCTACATTTAAAGAGCTATGCAAATAAATTTTGATGACCTTATCAGGAACATCATTTAGATCTATCTCAATGACTTAATTATTTATTCCAAGTGTCATAAAGGCCATTTTGATCATCCCAGACAAGTATTTCAAAGATATAGAAAATACGAGATGCCTATAAACCCTAAGAAGTCTATCTTTGATTTGAATTTAGGAAAATTATTTTTGAAACTAGAGCCATCATTGACCCAAAAAGAATTGAATCCATTAAAAAATTTCCAACCCTAGAACCAAGAAATATTTTCAATATGTTATGGGTACAATAATTTTGTTCTTTTTCTTTTTTTTTTTCATGATTTTGCTAAAATTGTCAAACCCATTCACAATATAAAAAAAAATGATCAAACTTTTCAATGGGATGACACATACCAAAAATTATTTGTTAATATCAAAGATGCCATAGCTTTATCCCTATCTTGGCAAATGCACACTTTTCCAAATATTTTGTCATATACACCATTACAACAAAAGAAGTTATTTGAAGCATTATTTTACATAAGAAGGATCAAAATGAAGAACATTCCATAGCATTAATAAGTCAAATATTATCTAACAATGAATTCAAAATACTCATTGATTGAAAAATATACGTAAAATCTAGTTAAGGTTAGAGAAAATGTTTAACACTATATTATTAAAAGAATACTAAGTTAAGAGTCCCATTACCTGCTATGAATTTCCTTCTTTCTCACTCTATTATCTAGAAAGTTAGCACATTAGCTTGAAAAAATCCAGGAACATGATCTAAAAATTGTCACAAACAAAATGTTCAAGGGACAGAACATCACCATGCATTTATCCCAACACCTTGAACCAAATGAAGGTGTTGAAAAATATGATTCCTTATCAACCTTATTTCTATTTAATGAGTGTAAAATTGACCTTGCAAACCATCCTTGGTTGAAATGTATCATTTTCTATCTGTAGAATGAAAGGTGTCATGATAATTAGATAAGCATTAATAAAGAAGGTTTCCTCTGGACATCTCCAAATATTTAATTCTCAATACTATTATTTTTCATAGATCTTTTGACAGACTCCTTTTATGTTGTCTAGATGAAAAAATAGTTAACAATTATTACAAGTATTGCATGGATCTACTTATTTGATATGCATATTGGTGGCCATTTCGTTGCCAAATATATAATGCATAATATTTTAAGAGTTGTTGTCTACTAGACATCAATCTTTATAGATATCTATAATTTGTACAAAGTTGTGAAGAATGTCAAAAAATTATAGGAATATAAATTTTTTATTCACTGCCTCTGAAGCTTGTCATTCTTGACTTTTCTTTCTGTAAATGGGGATTATATTATTTTTGCTCTATCAATCCTCCTTAATATTTTTAGCATGTATTCATTCTGAATGCTACTGATTATTTCACAAAATCAGTAGAAGTAGTACCCTTGAAGAACATTATATATGAACATGTAGTTGAATTTCATGAAAACAACATTTTTTCCAGAATTTGTTTACCTCTTGAGATAGTTCTGACAATGGCCCAACTTTTATACCTACTAAATTTACTCAGTTTTGCATCAAATATAGAATTAAACATTCTACTTCCTCTACCTATTACCCTCAAGGTAATATGAGTCTACTAATAAAAATCTTATCAAAATCCTCAAAATGATTATTAATGATAAACCAAAAAATTGACAAACTCTATTAAATTATTTTTTATGGGCAGACAAAACCATAGCCAAATAAAGTAGTCATTTATCTCCTTTTAAACTTATTTATGGCTAATAATTTGTCATGCCCATCAAACTTTAGTTAACTTCTTTGCACTTAGCTTTGCAAGCTGAGAAGTTGAATTCCATTGATGTAACCCAAAGAGTCCTCACTTTGTTGGATTTGGAAGAAAAAATGCATTATTCACTTGACAACCTTAAACAAAGAAAGAAAATTATTAAAAAGTATCTTGATAAAAATTATAAAACGGTTGACTTTCAGGTTGGACATAAATTTTTAATATGGGATTTTTCTCACGTTGAGAAAGTGAAGCATTATAAGTTTCAAAGGTTATGGCTAGATCTCTTTATGATCACGACCATTGTTGGAAGAAACTATTACTTGTTCAAAGATGATAATTAAAGACACCTTTCCTCCACTTTCAATTATTGACATATGATTCAATGCCCCTTTATTCTTTCAATATTCTTCAATTTGGCATAGTATAATTACAAGCAAAGTTTTTTCACATAACCATGAAAAGAAATATACAATTTTTTTTATCAATTTTATTCTTCTTAATATTAGGTAAACATGACTCGAGGAAAGAGTCAGAGTTGATTAGGTCAATACTAGTGGTTTTGTGCCCATGGTTTTTTGGTTTCCCATGTTTTGTAGCTGCTACAACACTCCTAAAAAAAATTTCCCATGATTTTATTTTGGAGCCTCCCTTTGGCCATAATAATTATCATTTCAACTTGTTAATACCACCATTAGTTTTAGTTTTATAAATGTCAAGTTTTCTTTTCTAAAGTACTAAGTGCCACAACCTCTCACTTTCTCATGCCAAGCTTGTGATATCTTAACTATGCATTCCTTTAGATAACTATTGGGAACTTCATGATGACAGTTAATCCTTGTCGGCAATAGTTGCACAACTTTTAAAGATAGAAAAAGCACCTTTTATGAAAACGAGCTAAGACATGCCTTTATGACACTGATTGCATGCCTTGATTTGAGGGATTACATAATCTAATATAACAATCAATTGCACAACTCCTTGTCGGAGTGAAATGCGCAAGCCCTTGGGGTAGGTACTTCTGCAATTAGTTGTTGAAGAAAATTGTGCACCTCCTTGTGGCAGTGAACTGCACACTCCACTGAGATAGCCAACTGTGTAGTCTCTTAAGCCAGTGAACTACTTAGTTCCATAAGATATCCAACTTTACATTCCTTTAAAATAGGAAGTTTGCACTTCTTGAGGACAACTCATGCACACTTCTAGATGGTAGTGTGGCATGTGTTTCCATGTTGTTATCTTACATATGTCAGTTAACTAAGTTTAGCTCCTTGATTTTAGGCATGCACACCTGAAACCATAACCATAACTTTATGAGTGCTCATCTATATAAGAATTTTTCCTATAGCTCATTCTCACACTCATCTTTGGAGGTACACTCATTCTCATGAGCATGAGGAGATTTTTATTTCAATTGTGCTACTTTTCAGGGTAAGTTTCTTAAGTGTTTCTTTTTGCTACTTTTTCTTTTGCTTTTGTCACTCTTGAGTTTGAAGTGTCATTTTTTCCTCATTTTAACAAAAATAGTGTTTCTTTTTTTATTATAAGTTTTTTCAAGTGTCTTTTTATCCTTTTATACTTCTTTTCTAGTCTCACTTTGCATTCCATGTCTTTTTGCTGAATAGTAATCATTATTGTTGGGTGTATTTATGCATGCATGTATTGTTACTTTCATTAAATTTATTTCTCGATGTGAATACTTGTTTGGATGAATCTCAAGCTAATACGAGACCTTCCTTCCTTCGGTCAACATATCTCAATCCTTGCCTTCAATCAGAGAAAAATATGCAAATTATGAACCATCCTTCCCTCTCCAAGTGTGCATTGTGTAATCCCAATAAGTAGAGATTCCATCTTCCCCTCTGTAAATATGCATTGCGTAATTCCTAGGCAACAACTATGCATTGCACAATCTTATTCCATAGTCAGTCTCTCTTGCTATCGAGCCCTATGCAATCCCTTCTTGGAAACTGTGTAGTTCACATTTCCAGTAGTAATGAAGTCATTTTTCCTCTCTTGTTCACAAGCATCGTGCAATCCCTCTTCTCATTGGTTGTCTTCTCCTTGTGAGTGATTAATAGATTAGTTGATATTTTGTGGAACTAACTTGTTGTTTCCATGAGTTCATCTATCTCACCAAGTACTACAGATCTAGATCACATCAATCTTTCATAATCCACCAACACCATGCCTCCAATTAAAGAGAAATCACCATCAAATAAGGTCACAAAAAGTAGTACTAAGGATTCCAAAGATAGTACCTTGACATGGGTGCCTATCTTGACAGAAACTCATTTTTTGATTGAAAAAGCTTCTATTGTTACATGGTTGACCATCAAAGATGCCTTCAATTCAAAGGAATTCCCAGAGGATCTAGAAGGTAGGGAAGTCTATGAGAATATCAAGCAGTCAGGGCTCCACAAAGTTGCTTTTAAGTGTCTTGTGCTACCTTGTGTCGATGCCATCAAATGAATACTACAGGGTCTAGACACCATGAGCATGGTGCTCAACAATGTTAGTGGGTAGAACCTTACCTATTACCATCCACATGACTTCCACTCATACTACAAGTTACCCAAGCCTGAGAAACATTTGAATTCCTAGTTTTATGTAGCTTGGGGTTATTTGAACACCGGATAAGTGATTAAGTCATGGTGGCAAGAACTAGCTAAGTTTCACCAAGAGCCAAATGGTAAGTATAGTTCCACATCTCTTAGAAAAATTTATCAACACCCAATGGCTATGTGTTGTAGGGTATATGGAAAAATGAATATTGAAGTCTTTGATGAAGGTTGGATCTTCATGCTTTATCCTCTTTTCACAGAAGGGAAAGTATTCAATTGGGAATTTTTTTTATCCAAACAACTAAAGGTTAATTTGAACAAGGAAAAAGAACCACCACAAGGCAAGAAACCACATTTCTACACGTCTGCCTACTTACTAGATGATATTTGTGCCTGCCTTGAATTTCCAGGTTTAGGCTAGAAGTGGACCCCAAGAGAAATCCCTAGAGATGTGCATTGCTGAGTATTTTCATAATAAAAATATAGAATATTTTATCAGAATCTTGTTGAGCACTTGTTTAGGGTATTATATTAGATGACCTTTGAGGAGGAAGCCCCTTGCATGTCCCATGAGGCTAGAAAATAAGTTGCAGAGATAGAAGATTGGTTTGATTCACCTCAAGGCACATACCTTAGAGTGTTTGGTTCTCAAAGGCCTCCACATAATTTTCCAAGGTATGTGACTAAACAATTGGTCATGTAGGAGGTTAGCTATCAACTTCACACAATTATATCTCAATTGTCATAAAGGAGAAGAAGTCACTTTAGCCTTCCTTTCGTCTACAAGTGGTATCTTATGAGCTCAAGAGCTTTAAGGCTACATAAACCAAAAGTTGAGGGAATCATCAAACTTAGGTTTGGTTAGATGAATTTAAATAGATATGATCCTAGTGGAGTGTGTAAAAAACATTGTGCCAAGTTTTATTTTGCCTAGCTATATGAGTCTTATTGCTAGTGTTAGGTTCCTATACCAATAGGTTTCATCTTTCATGATTGACAGTGGAAGGGCTAAATATGTTCATCATTGCAGGCTGCAAAGGTTCCATATTTTGTGTACATACTACAAGAAATTAAAAAATGAAAAGAGGGTATGCCTTAAAAGAATAATCAAAGGGCAAGAAAACCAAGAGGTCAAGAGAAAAGTGAAAATGAACCCCAGACTAAAGACCACGAAAGTGGCCAGTCAAAATGCCACTACTAAGCTCATTTGGCAGTATCATGTTATCCAAGTACTACTGCTAATCACACTTGATGGATGGCCCAACAATCTAAACTGTACCATGCCATGGTTAAATTGCTTGTTGCAGAATAGAGAATGTTCCCTGACCAAACAGCTCAAGCTTGGCAGATGACAAGCTAGGTAGAGAAATAAAGGTACCCAACTGCTTAATCTGGGGCCTTGGAAGAAATAAGGGTAGATATTAGATAGGAGGGCAGTCAAAATAAAAGAGGAAGATCAGGGCCTGCTAATTCAAGTGCACCCACTTTAATGAAGAAAAAATGTTAGGATTACTAGGATGGGTAAGTAGTGCAAGGTTGCAGAAATGGAGAGCCATCACCAATTGGCCTATTAAGTGTAAAAACTTATGCCACTCAGGGTGTGGCCATCAAAAACAAAGAGTGGAGGACAAACATTGGAAGCATGTCTAACTTCCCCATTTTCCCCCAAAAAATCATTTTTTACTAACACTCCCAAGGGCCTTGAGATCTGCTCAGGTGTCCAATTCCACTCCATTACATCCCAAACTACTTGGTCAAGCCATGAAATTCAAACATGAAAACAAGCCACATTTCTTCTGTAAAACATCCTTTTTCATCATTTAATTTATCCTCAAAATCCTAAGTTAAGTTTCACTTATGTAAACTTGGCTTCACCCCTTCATTCACCTCACAAACCATACTAATCACTAATTGGCTCCCCAACTCCCCCCTACCCCTAATCCTATTACAATCTAGTTGAAAGTCTCCCAAAAAATACCTATAGATACCCTCCCCCAAGTGCTATAGCCATAAAACCTTCCTTGGGAAATATCAACCCCTCAAGGGTTAGTATTAGCCCTCAAAACATCCTAAAAACTATGGGTTTGGCCAAAAAACTATGTTCAAAAGGCAAAGAAATCAATTTCGCCGCCCTCATTTACCCTTTTCCCCCTTTCCTCCGCCCTAAACCCGTTTATTATAAAGTTTTAAATTATTTTTTTTTAAATAAAATGCGCGTAAAACCCTTAACCTAAGGTTTCTACCCACCCCGTGCGCCCGATATAATTAAACATATTTTAATATATGCGGTGGGTCCCCATGAAATAACGTGGCAGCACATCACAATCGTCGCCCGCCGTGCGATCCCCCGCCCCGCCCATACTACAGTGGGCAGTCGATCTTCAACCAGAACTGCCCGACCTTTTGCGTCCAGGGGATGGGCGGTATTGCTGCCGTACTCCCGCCACGCGTCAGGCGCCCGGGTTGTTCGCTGCCCCCCCCCTCCAAACATCTTACCACCAAGGACCCCTCCGGGGAAACCACTTACCACTTTCCTCCCACGCTGACGTCACGCCCCCGTCAGCGTGATGTCAGCCCGCTTTGCCGCCACCAGGCCTCCACGTCACCCCTGGCCCCCACGTCGCCCCGTCCACCCTGCCACCGTGTCACTGCCACCTGGGCACCCACGTCACCTACCACGTCACCTATCCGTATCCGGGCCCATGATGACATCAGCATGACGTCATCACAAAAAGGCGCCAATATGCCAAAAATGCATAAAAAGGCGTCAAAAAACCGTTATTTCGCATTATTTTCTACGATGCCTGGAGCTTCTCTGAAAGCAAAACTCAGCCTCCAACAGTCAAAAAGAAAAAGCTATCCACCAAAGTTGTTGCTGCCTCCATTGTCAACCCAACTACCTGCAATTCAGCCAATTCGACCGGTGCAAACGCCTCGTACGCCATTAAAACCAGGTATTTTGCCGCAGGCACCCTCTCTTGTCCACTGTTCTCTGTGTAATCCTATTTTCCTGCTTAAACAACTCAGTTAAAGGACCCACATTGTTGAAATTCACCTCTAAAATCTACTTAAAAAACCTTTGAAACCCCTGCAGGACGGAAGTCTCAAGGAAGCCCGTGACCGTCGATGAAATTTACCATTTTTTCACAAGAAGCAACTAAAAAAGCCGAGCCACCGGGTAGAAGACTAAATTGACAAAGTTCCCCCACCCCTGCTAAAGGAACTCTCTGCGAATAACCAGCTAACCAGCTCAAAAACACTATGGTTCCTCAAAACAGAGTGCCCCACAGATTCATTAAGCCTGTGACAGCCTCCTTGTACTGCCAAACTGCTCACTGCAAACAGAGAGCAGTAAGCCATTCCTCAACATTCACATCAAGCTTAAATTACAGAAAACCACCAGCAAAAGCAAGACAATGGCCACTCCAGCTGCTCTAGATGTATTGCCTATAAATCCACCTAACAGAGAGCTAGAAGCTATACCACTAGTGGACAGTGATGCCCTCATCACAGACTTTGTGGCAAAGAGAAACCACTTGAAAACATATTGCCAATTAAGAAACAGTCACTTGGACAACAGTGACCTGTATGGGGTTTGGCAATCTAATCTACCCAACTACTTCCTACCTCCTGTGAACATTTTCCCTAAGATCATCCACCTATGTGCAGAGAACTTTGACCAGAAACTCAGGGCTGTGAAATCTCCATCTAGGAATATCCTCTTCTATATAACTCCAGGTTCCATCAACCAGATGCTCAACTACAAGCAGACCCAGTTGCTATACCCGTTCTCCATGAACTATTTGCTAGATGAGGGCTCCAAACTTTCTAGTGCAGACATTGCTGCCATAGCTAGGAAATTCATGAAGGCAGACTACCAACCTTCTGGGCCACCTCCTTTCTCCTATGCAGATTTCAATGAGGCTAGCAAGCTACTGGTAGATATGCTGACCTCTATGTTGGGGTTCACCACAAACAAGCATGTTGATCTAACTGTGCTGGTCATGCTCTCTACATACAGCCTTATGAAGCCCCCTGCTATGAAATACAATTATGCCTAGTACATTGCCAATAAGATACATGATCTATTGACAAGGCTGGACAGAGAGGCAATATTCAAATATTCCTCATGCATCTATCACTTATTCTTATACTACCAGACAGATTGCTTCCAGTGCTCAATCAAGAAGCTAGACTCACAGGGTGAGAGAAGGTCTATGATCTTTTGGTCTTCAGTCTTCCACCAAGTCCAGAATTCCCCCTACTCATATTGTGAATTCATTGATCAGTTTGTGTATCGAGTCACATGCCTTTTAAAAAGGACTCCTCCTATCAAATTGTCCAAGGATATGCAGAAAATCTTGGAGCTATCCAGAAGCTACAAAATTGGTGATTGCTACTTATACCAAAACCACTCTATCATCAGAATTTATGGCTGTGAGCTCTATCCCTACAGGCCCAAAGTATGTCCCTATGAGGCTATTTTCCCTAGAGTACTATAGACAGCTTATAAACTCTGATCTAACACACTTTCATAGTGCTAAGAAGAAAGCCAACCTGAAGTTCAGGGACCACGTAGGCCCATTTACAATGAACAAAAAAGATGGTTGGCAAGAAGCTCACCAAATACTAGGACAACAACTCAAACTCAAGAGAAGCTTCTGGTGGGTCCCTTATGACCCTAGAGGTTTCATCAGTGCCAGGAGGGTTAAATATAGGCTGCTAGCCTATAAGCATTGCCCACTCCCTCAAGTACAACAATTTTCTAATCAAGATGAATGGGTGCCTGAATCAATAGTAGAGGAATTGACTCAGGAAGAAATAATGGAGCAGAATGTAAAGGACTTGGAAAAAACTCTTGACCTAGACTCTTGTCAACAAGTCTTGTTCAAGAAACCAGTCCAAGTAGGAGAAGGCACCTCTACTGCCCCAGTTGCACAACACATCCAGCAGGCTCCAGCAACAACAACCACAACAAAAGGAAAGGAAAAGATGGATGAACAACAAGAGGTAGAAACAGGGCAGCCTAGTACTTTAAAGGACCAGCAATCAGGACAGGCCCATCTCCAACAAACTGAACAAATTCAAAACCCAGTTTTGAGGATTCCTCTCAATGATGAGAGAGGGAAAAAGAGAGACAAAGAAGAAATCACACCTCCAATAGGGTCATCACAGCAACCAGAGGCCAATAGGCCGAGGGTAGACCTTGAAGCAGAAGAAGGAGACATAAGTGAAGAGTTGGCAGAAAGCCAAAGCAAAGAAAAACAAACGAGCCAACAGATGGCCACTAGCTCATTTCAGCTAGAACAGGCTCAACAGCGTACTATGGAGGTGTCTTCCTCCAAACAACAGGGCAAAAAGCCAGCTACAATTAAAGAGGGCTTCAAAGACATCAAGGCACAAAATGAGGTGCTAAGGGTGCAGCTCTATGAGCAGTTCCTGAATACAACCCCAGCCAAAAAGCAAAGATTGATGGCTGCCTTTGATCTAAAGGAATACAAGATGATCTTCACTCATCTAAAGCCCAAAGTCCCACATCCAAAGACCACAGCAGATTATTACAAGACAAATCTAGAGGTCTTTGCTAAATACATACACCCCATGGATCAAATTGAGCTGCACAAATAGATGGGGAGATGGTGTATGCAACACTTGCTGATAGGGCAATGCTGGCCCATCAGCTAAAAGAATCCCTAAAGCACACCAACAGATAGCTTGATTTGGAGAGGTTGTCCTCCTCTGCGAAATACAACAGAATAAAGACTTTGGAGGACTTAATTATTGATTTGGGACATGACCCAAAAGACCCAAAGGGTGTTAGAGCCCTTATGAAGAAAAAAGAGGATGATATAGCTGCATTGAGGAAACAGGAAAAATTGCCTCCTACCATCCATCCTGACACATCAGATCTTGCACAAGAAAAATAGGTGGATAATGCTATGGAGCTGCTCCTAGTAATGAACCAAAGGATACTACAAATGGAGGTAGAGTTAGAGAAAGCTATACAGGACAAGCAAGGGGAATCAGCCTCCCAGCCCCCTCAAGCTTCAACAAACCTTGAACCTGCCCCTCCAACACAAGCAACAGCAGCCCCTCCTACTGCTCCAGCACCTACTACAACTACATCAGCAATTGGAGCAACAGTAGAAGCAACAGCAGCAACAGAATCTAGCATGGGCATGGAAGAATTAATGAAGGTTGTTAAAGAGCTAGAAAATCAAGTCACAGAAATAAATATTGCCAAGGAAAAAATGGCCAAGCTGGACACCAGCTATGACAAATCAAAGATGACTGTGGCAGAAAAGCAAAGAGAAATAAAGGCCTTGGAGGCCAAAGTAAAAAATCTAGAGAAAGAGTTGATGCTAGGTAAAACCCTAGCAGAAATAAAAAAGATTATTTGGGCCAAAATTGGCCAATCTATACAGGACCAATGGAGGTCCATTCAAGCAAGTTTTGAACAAGTGAAGCCAATAGAAATAGCTAATGTAGAGATTCAGAGAGCCAGGACAGCCCTGGGAATAATGCCTAAGCAGGCCACCAAAATGATTCACTTTCTCAATAACCACACCAGAGAAGAATTGGCTGCTCTACAAATAGCCAGCAGAACAGATACAATCCTCACAGCCAGGATGGTACTGACATTAAGGAATTTTACGTAGACACTGGAGAGGAAATGTCAGGAGATGAAGGTTGAGATAGATGAATTCAAAGCTAAAATGACTATTTTACAGGACAAAGGACTACGAAGCCTAGTGACTGGCACATGACAACTGTTGTCATATAATCAGTATATGACAAGGATCAACAATTATGTTGAAAACCAGATCACAGCATCCAGCAGCTCCACAGAAGAAGCAGGGCCTCCCTTTGAGCAATCCCTCTATGACAAACTAGAGAATCTGTTCTTTATTGAACATGAAATAAATCATCTGTTCGAAGTCCCTCCTAACTTTTATAGACATACAGAGGAAGATAAGACAGTGGTTAAAATGAGGAGACATCAGCTAACCCCAGCTGATTGGTGGCAAGTAATGTTGGAGATTTTTCCTAGATAATTCCACTTTTCTTTTTTCCTTTTTTGGAGAAAGATCACCATACAGGTCAGCAGGCAGATCAGCATACAGGTACAGCATGCAGCATACAAATGACTCAGCAATCCACCCAAATAGCAGGCTAAAGTTAACGCAGGATTAAAAGCACTGCTACGGCCTACTTTCCAGAGCCATAAAGTCAAATCTGTCTAACAGAAGAATGTCGACTACCTCAGCATTAAAAGCTATATTTATGTTGTCATTTACTTTTTGTAAGAGAGTTGGTGGTGCAATTTATTGCACCATAACTTTCCACTAAGATATTTTTATACCCTATTTTTGTATATATATCCCCTCAGATAACGCATTGAGGGTCGGTTGTAATAAAATTCTTCCTTAAGAGCTCTGTTGTATACTGAAGACTTTTTGATAATAAAAATTGCTGATGGAGATTTCTTGTTCCAACGCTAGATGAAGATGGATATGTAAAGCTCCATTTTTGTTGCAGAATTTCTGTGTCATGTGCTGAATCAATAAGTTTCTCTTACCAGTGTATGTGTTTCCTGTTTATTCCATAACTCATATGTTTTCATAATCTTAGTAACTAGAGAAAAAGAATAGCCTAGGATTTGTTTCAAACACCCTATGCTCAATCTCTATTTCTAAATATGTTTTCTGCTGGATTAGCCATGGATATGAATTCTTAATTGCTCATGTCTAAACTTATCCTAACATGGTAAATACTGTTTAAGAATTCTTAAATGCTCTTAAGCAATACTTTCATGTTTTTCATTAGCATAGTGAAAGATTATTAACTGCCTTTCACTCATTAAATCGCCAATTTCACCAACAAATCTGATAAATTGTTTCACACATGCCTAACTTGCTCTACAACAACACTCTGTCTTCACAAATCCACTTTCAAAAGCACAAATACCTCAACTCCATTGCCCAATGGAACAAACTGTCCTGTAAATCTATACCTCAGTTCTATATGAATTCATCAACCCACCAAATTCAAAACAAACAGTGCATCATAACTAGCCTA
>APFE031663260.1:442-15710 GCA_000404065.3 Pinus taeda | reverse complement strand
AGAACTATGACCAGAAACTCAGGGCTGTGAAGTCTCCATCTGGGAGCATCCTCTTCTATATAACTCCAGACTCCATCAACCAGATGCTCAACTACAAACAGACCCAGATGCTATACCCCTTCTCCATGAACTATTTGCTAGATGAGGGCTCCAAACTCTCTAACACAGACATTACTGCCATAGCCAGGAAATTCATGAAGGCAGACTGCCAACCTTCTGGGCCACCTCCTTTCTCCTATGTAGATTTCAATGAGGTTGGCAAGCTACTGGTAGATATGATGACCTCTGTGTTGGGGTTCACCACAAACAAACATGTTGATCTAACTGTGCTGGTTATGCTCTCTGCATACAGCCTTATGAAGCCCCCTACTATGAAGTACAATTATGCCAAGTACATTGCCAATAAGATACATGATCAATTGACAAGGCTAGACAGGGAGGCAATATTCAAATATTCCTCATACATCTATCACTTATTCTTGTACTACCAGACAGATTGCTTCCAGTGCTCAATCAAGAAGCTAGACTCACAGGGTGAGAGAAGGTTTGTGATCTTCTGGTCTTCAGTCTTCCACCAAGTCCAGAGTTCGCCTTACTCGTACTGTGAATTCATTGATCAGTTTGTGTATCCAGTCACATGCCTTTTGAAGAGGACCCCTCTCATCAGATTGTCCAAGGATATGCAGAAAATATTGCAGCTATCCAGAAGCTACAAAATTGGTGATTGGTACATGTACCAGAACCACATTGTAATCAGAATTTATGGCTATGAGCTCTGTCCCTACAGGCTCCCAAAGTATGTCCCTATGAGGCTATTTGCCCTGGAGTACTATAGACAGCTTATAAACTCCGACCTAACACACTTTCACAGTACCAAGAAGAAAGCCAACCTGAAGTTCAGGGACCACTTAGGCCCATTTACCATGAACAAAAAAGATGGTTGGCAAGAAGCTGACCAAATACTAGGACAACAGCTCAAACTCAAGAGAAGCTTTTGGTGGGTCCCTTATGACCCTGAAGGTTTCATCAGTGCCAGGAGGGTTAAATATAGGCTGCTAGCCTATAAACATGCCCACTCCCTCAAGTACAACATTTTGCTAATCAAGATGAATGGGTGCCTGAATCAATAGTAGAGGAATTGACTCAGGAAGAAATAATGGAGCAGAATGTAAGGGACTTGGAAAAAAATCTTGACTTAGACTCTTGTCAACAGGTCTTCAAGCAACCAATCCAAGCAGGAGAAGGTACCTCTACTGCCCCAGCTACACAGGACATCCAGCAGGATCCAGCAACAACAACCACAACAGAAGGAAAGGAGAAGATGGATGAACAATAGGAGGTAGAAACAGGGCAGCCTAGTACTTCAAAGGACCAGCAATCAGGACAGGCCCCTCCCCTGCAAACTCAACAAATTCAAAACCCAGTTTTGCAGACCCCTCTCAATGATGAGAGAGGGAAAAAGAGAGACAGAGAAGAAATCACACCTCCAACAGGGTCATCACAGCAGCCAGAGGCCAAGAGGCCGAGGGTAGACCCTGAAGCAGAAGAAGGAGACATAAGTGAAGAGCTGGCAGAAAGCCAAAGCAAAGAAAGACAGACGAGCCAACAGACTGCCACTAGCTCTTTTCAGCTAGAACAGGCTCAATAGCATACTATGGAGGTGTCCTCCTCCAGACAACAGGGCAAAAAACCAGCCACAGTTAAAGAGGGCTTCAAAGAGATCAAGGCACAAAATGAATTGCTAAGGGTGCAGCTCTATGAGCAATTCCTGAATACAACCCCAACCAAAAAGCAAAGATTGATGGCTGCCTTTGATCTAAAGGAAGAAAAGATTATCTTCACTCATATAAAGCCCAAAGTCCCACACCCAAAGACCACAGCAGATTATTACAGGACAAATCTAGAGGTCTTTGCTAAAGACATACACCCCATGGATCAAATTGAGCTGCACAAACAAACTGGGGAGATGGTGTATGCAACACTTGCTGACAGGGCAATGCTGGCCCATCAGCTAAAAGAATCCCTAAAGAACACAAACAGACAGCTTGATTTGGAAAGGCTGTCCTCCTCTGCGAAAGACAACAGAATAAAGACTTTGGAGAACATAATTATTTATTTGGGACATGAACCAAAAGATCCAAAGGGTGTTAGAGCCCTTATGAAGAAAAAGGAGGATGATATAGTTTCATTGAGGAAACAGGCAAAATTGCCTCCTACCATCCATCCTGACACAGCAGAGCTTGCACAAGAAAAACAGGTGGATAACGCTATGGAGCTGCTCCTAGTCATGAACCAAAGGATACTGCAAATGGAGGCAGAGTTGGAGAAAGATATGCAAGACAAACAAGGGGAATCAGCCTCCCAGCCCCCTCAAACCTCAACAAACCTTGAACCTGCCCCTCCAACACAAGCAACCGCAGCCCCTCCTACTGCTCCAACACCTACTACAGCTACATCAGCAATTGGAGCAATAGTAGAAGCAAGAGTAGCAGCAGAATCTAGCATGGGGATGGAGGAGTTGATGAAGGCTATTAAAGAGCTGGAAAATCAAGTCACAGAAATAAATATTGCCAAGGAAAAACTGGCCAAGCTGGAGGCCAGTTATGACAAATCAAAGATGGCTATGGCAGAAAAGCAAAGAGAAATAAAGGCCTTGGAGGCCAAAGTGAAAAATCTAGAAAAAGAGTTGATGCTAGGTAAAACCCTAGCAGAAATAAAGAAGATAATTTGGGCCAAAATTGGCCAATCTATATAGGACCAATGGAGGTCCATTCAGGCAATTTTTGAACAGATGGAGCTAATAGAAATAGCTCATGTAGAGATTCAGAGAGCCAGGACAACCCTGGGAATAATGCCTGAGCATGCCACCAAAATGATTCATTTTCTCAATAACCGCACTAGAGAGGAATTGGCTGCTCTACAAATAAGCATCAAAACAGATACAATCCTCACAGCCAAGAAGGTACTGACATTAAGGAATTTTACTCAGACACTGGAGAGGAAATGTCAGGAGATGAAGGTTGAGATAGATGAATTTAGAGCTAAAATGGCTATTCTACAGGACAAAGGACTGCCAAGCCTAGTGACTGACACAGGACAGCTGCTGTCATATAATCAGTATATGACAAGGATCAACAATTATGTTGAAAACCAGATCACAGCATCCAACAGCTCCACAGAAGAAGCAGGGCCTCCCTCTGGGCAATCCCTCTATGACAAGCTGGAGAATATGTTCTTTATTGAACAAGAAATAAATCATCTGTTTGAAGTCCCTCTTAACCTTTATAGACATACAGAGGCAGATGAGACAGTGGTTAAAATGAGGAGACATCAGCTACCCCCAGCTGATTGGTGGCAAGCAATGTTGGGGATTTTGCCTAGATAATTCCACTTTGCTTTTTGCCTTTTTTGGAGAAAGATCAGCATACAGATCAGCAGACAGGTCAACAGGTAGGTCAGCATACAGGTATAGCAAGCAGCATACTCAACAATCCACCCAAATAGCAGGCCAAAATTAACGCAGTATTGAAAGCACTGCTATGGCCTACTTTCCACAGCCAAAAGTCAAATCTGTCTGATAGAGGAATGTCGGCTACCTCAGCATTCAAAGTTATATTTATGTTGTCATTTACTTTTTGTAAGAGAGTTGGTGGTGCAATTTATTGCACCATAACTCTCCACTAAGATATTTTATACCCTATCTTTGTATATATATCCCCTCAGATAACGCATTGAGGGTCGGTTGTAATACAATTCTTCCTGAAGAGCTCTGTTGTATACTGAAGACTTTTTTGATAATAAAAATTGCTGATGGATATTGCTGGTTCCAACGCTATCTGAAGATGGATATGTAAAGCTCTGTTTTGTTGCAGAATTCCTGTGTCATTTGCTGAATCAATAAGTTTCTCTTAACTGTGTATATGTTTCCTGTTTATTCCATAACTCTTATGTTTTCATAATCTTAGTAAGTAGAGAAAAAGAATAGCCTAGGATTTGTTTCAAACACCCTATGCTCAATCTCTATTTCTAAATATGTTTTCTACTGGGTTAGCCATAGATATGAATCCTTAATTGCTCATGTCTAAACTTATCCTAACATGGTGAATACTGTTTAAGAATTCTTAACTGCTCTTAAGCATTACTTTCATGTTTCTTCATTAGCATAGTGAAAGATTCTTAACTGCCTTTCACTCACTAAGTCCCCATTTTCACCAACAAATATGATATATTGTTTCACACATGCCTAACTTGCTCTGCAGCAACACTTTGTCTTCACAGATCCACTTTCAAAAGCACAAATATCTCTAATCCATCGCCCAATGGAACAAACTGTCCTGTAAATCTGTACTTCAGTTCTAAGAAGAATTCACCAACCCACCAAATTCGAACAAACAGTGCATCATAACTAGTCTAAAACACTCATCAAACAAAGCTAAACTATAAAGAGAGAGCCCTCTCTGGTTGCAGGTAGGCTAGGACCTGTAACTACAAGATTAGTCAGTGGTTACCTCGGCCGTATTCGCTTTAGGAAGTAGGGAACAACCTGAGTGATAACAGCTAGGAAGAGGAAGAAAAGATAAAGAATTGGTACAATTCTTCCTGAGCACATGTTCTAAGCGATGAGGCAAGACCTTCTAATACAACTCAAGAGTAGGATATTATTCAAGAATGGAAATAGTAGGAAGTGACAACATTGGTTAGTATTTCCAAGTCTAAGAGGAAAGTTTTGCACAATCCTAAAGTGGATAGGAGATAAAAGTTTAAATCACATCCTATTATTATTAAAGCGGCCAGTCTATAAATAAAGAGGGGAAAGGAGTTGGAATAATGAAGTAAGAAGCAACAAGAAGAAGAAGAGAGATGGGAGGAGTAGTGAAAAAAAGAATAGGAAAATATATGAAAAGAGGAATAAGAAAGGAGGGAAAGAGAAGATATACAACAAAGGTAGGAAGAGATGAGAAATAAAGAAGAAGAAGAAACTAGAAAAGATAAAGAAGAGGAAACTTGAAAGAAACACCAAGAAGAAATATGTTAAAATAAAAGAGAAGAAGAAGAATGATGGAATAAGTTGGAAGAAGAATAACAACAAAAGTAATTAGAATATGAAGAAACCAGGAAAAAGTGGGATGAGGAGCTTGTAAGATAAATAGAGGAGGAAATGCAAGCCCAACACATATAGGTTAAATAGGAAAAGGACAACCAAGAGGCAGACATTGTGGCTATTGAGGACTAGACCAACAATCAACCTTCACCTCCTATTACCAGCGGCTACATTCCATTAGTGAAATAGAAATATCTCCTCCAGAAGATGATTTGTTCATGGATATTTCCAACCTTACCTATGATCAGTTGAAGAATGGGATAGTACAAGAAAGATGAAATTATTTCCCTAATGACCTAGTTCATCATATTTCTATCCACACAGAGAGGGTAATTGTGCCCAATACTGGGAATAATCTAAGAATAGTTGTGGTAGAAAATGTAGCCTTTGTAGAGGCTACAAAAGTAAACATTGATTTCTCAATGAAAGAAAATTAGCGAATGGAAAAGGATTTAGCTTCTGCAAGGAAACATATCGATCATCTCCTCACCAAGAATCAAAGGTTATCTTACACTAATTCTAATGTGAAGGAGCTACGAGAAGCAATATTTGAGGAAATTCAGTCATTGGGAGACACTATGTGACAATTGTATGAGGAAATGATCACCCTTGATAATATGGTGGTTCCCTTGCGTGTGATGCAAAAGAATTTGCAAAAGAATGTGAAACATTTAAAGATAGTTTATGAAACCATCGATGTGATCCAAGAATGGATCACTAAGTATAGAAATGCCCCATCAAAATTAGTAAGGAAAACAAGGAAATACGATGAATTCAAAAGATCCAAGGTCAAGATGCTTATACAGGGTAATAAACAACTGAGCACTTATATAGCTGACATCATGTCCACTTACTTGCAACTGTATCATGGGTTGGACTCCTTAGTAAGATTACACAAGATACCTTCCATCGAAGCATTTTCTGAAACAAAGGGGAGAAATGTTTTCAGGCACGGAATTGAGGAATTATTGAGTAGCCCGAGGTGGGTGAAAAATAAAGAATATTTAGAATATTGAAAAAAATTTATCTAGACCCTCCAAGTTGAATATGAAGTTGTTCTTATTGTGGAATTTTTTTATACTAGTTCCAAAACTATCTATCCAGATGCAATGGAGGAAACAGTCAGATGTAGTCTAGATCTTCCAGCAAGGTTTAGGACATAGCATCACAATATAAGGCTTCATATCAATGTGTCACATCAAAACTACACATAGAAGTTGTTGAGCTATAGTTTCCTCAAGATAAAGTATAATGTACTAGTTACCTTATTAGGCCCTAGCCTCATTTTTTCTTATGTGATTTTGCATTTAAAAAATAATAAGATATGTAAATGCAACTGTAAGTCCAAGAGTCAAATGGGGAATATGAAGAGTCATTAGGTATAGTAAAGAAAAAGGAAGCTCAAGAGTCATGAGGGAGCTCAAAGGTCACAACATGAGGTGAAAGTTCACCTCATTTGTTATAAATAGACCATCATAATTCAAGCCAAAGGCTTGGAACTTAGGATTTGTAGCCTTGGCTTCACTAGCCTAGCATAGGAGTGATGAACATTCCTTAGAGAGGTAAGTGACAAATTTGTGTTCCACTATTGGGGTTAGTGTCATATCATTGTATTTTATACTTGTCACTTTCACTTAATTATGAGAACCTCTTAGAGCCAAAAAACTTTCATGCATGTATCGTGGATATTGTAAGACTATTCTTTAAATGTTTACGATATATTTTATTTGATACATGCTAAGGTTAATGAACTATTTCAGTAGATTTATTATATATCTTATTGAATGTGTGTTGCATTTTCTTTCATGATCATTATTATCTTGTGAAGTATTTTGGAGGTTAACTAACAATTCTTTCATATGTGTGTGTGTCTCTTTTAGGATAATACTACTACTTTTCTTCTAGAGGCTCACTCTCTTTTTTCCTTGCATGAAAGGACCTCTTATGCATTACAAATGATATTTCACAAAGTTTACTCACTTTTTGTCCCCAAAGTTATGTGTATGCCTTCTCATGTTTCTTATTGTAGCCAAGGAACATCTTTAAGATCACAATTATGGCGACCGTCCTTATGTCCTAGTTGGCTCCTACTCCAAATGGTGTGAGCTGTATTTGCGACTTCATACCAGGGAGACCCCCTTCCCTATTGTTGACATCAAACACCATCAACAAGATTTTGGCACTAGAAGGGGGGGCCAAATGACAAGCTAAGCTTGCAAAGTCTAGTTTCAATCTTCCATCTTGAATTTTTGCCTCCCAAATCATAATCCGAGGATGTTTTTCTAAGACTGCAATTCTGAAATTTCACGCGTGAATAATTCATAACTTATTAAATTTAAAGTTTAATGGAGAGGTAAAAACAAACATTCTTGAACACACCTTTCGCTTTCTTGAATTTTTTTTATTCTTTTGAATATGATTATGATAATGTTTCTGGTAGGTTGTTTATTCTCACTCTTGAAGGTCACGTTAAATAATGGTGTTATACATTGCCTCATTGTTTCGAACAACTTGTCGTGGAGCTTCACCAAGCTTTTGAAATGTATGATTATCATAGTGTATATAATAAGATTATTCAACTTATATTGAAATTTTATGAATCTTTGGAATATTTTCTTCACCACTTTCTTCACTTTTGTTATGAGCGTTTTGAGGAAGACATGGATTGGGATTTTATGAATGAAAAAATTTGATATCTGGTGTAGATTTCTTTGGAACCCCTTGAATCTAAATCTCTTACAATTATTCCATCCTTTCTTAGTCATGGAGCACTTAAAATTCCAAAGGAGGAATCTAATGTTTCTTGTATTTCTTCCCCTTCTCTCATCTCTTTATCAAATGGAGTAGTCCTATGTACCAATGTTGACGTTGAAAAATTTGGAGATCATAAATTTGTTGATCCATTTGTCCCATCACCATATTCCCCTCATGATGAAAATTTGAATACATGTATAAATCTTGAATCTGACTTGATTAATGAAATTGCTTCTTGAAGATACACCTCTTTTTCTCCATCAACTATAACTTATGATTTTGTTTGTCTTGATCCGCCCAATCAATTTGTTCGACCAATTTATTTTGAATCTTATGGTGATAAAGTACAAGTTGATGTTATTGTTAAATTAGAGGAACAAGATACATGTGATATCTCTAATAACAGTTATGTGTGGGTCTCATATTGTGAACAAGAATTGGTATTATAGATGATCTTTCATCCGACCATTCTCCCCCCTCTTCACTATTAACTCACTACTCATCATTTCCTAATATGTTTAATGAATCTACTATGCCAATTTTTCCTCTATATGATTTTGATATTCATATTTTTGGTTATGGTCACAATCAAGAATGGTGTGATGTTGATTTTTAATTGAAATAAGAAAGGGTGGAATCCATTTTTCATAATATCTTTCATTCCTCGTATTTGATATGGGAAGAGAGAGAGTTTATAACTTTGTGTGCTAAAGAAAATCCTTCATTTGATTCATCCCACCATGTAGTGTACATGGAATTGAATGTGAAATATGATCTAGATAGTGGCATTCTTGATGTGTTCATTGATACATTTAGCGATGATTTTGCATCTTCATTAGTTGATCTTTCCAGGTCACTAGTATTTGATGATTTATCATTCGATAAGTTGGAAACTTGTCAAGAAGGCAAGGCACTTAAGTCATTGTTCATGGTTATGTCATGATCTCATGATCTTGAAAAGTTTTATGAACAAGGTCATATCAAAATCCCCTCATAGGAAAATATTCATGATTCACTAAACATGTTGAAAATGTATCTCAAGATTGTTCACTGAGATGTGTTACATTTCATGATCTAATTACTTAATGGTTTTAAGAATCTTACTTGGAAATCTCTTTCACTTGTAATAAGATTTGATCTTTCTTGCTGTTTGTGAAAATTGAAGGTGTGAATGAATGTATTTCCATGAGAAATTGTCGAGATGTGTGTGAACATCAAGACATAGTGGTGGATTTTTTAGCATAATCATTTTTTTCATATTTTTCTACTAATATTGTGGGAATTCAAGTCTTAGAATGAGTCTTATTGGTTTATCTTTTTTTTTACACTTTTCTTAACAATATTCGTTACTGCTTCTTCCCTCTATAAGTCAAGAATTACTTTGATGGTTACACTAGAAATTTCACTTTATGTAACCGTGACCTTCCTTTTATTAGTCTAGGAGTAGGTTTAATATAGTTTCCTTTCTTTCTTTTTTTTACCATCGTTACTTTGATTCACCTTCTATTTGTCCTTTTATTTTGAAATTTTCTATAATAAACCGTGTGTGAAAGTTGTTGTTTTTTGCTTTGAATAAATGTGGCAAAGTTCAAAAGGACACTATAAAACTATCAATACTTGCTAAAATATTAATCCGCTTCTTTGTTTGTGCATTATATCTTTAACAATTCTTGATGCTTAGATAGAAAGTATGTTTATTTCCCAAAGAAAACCTTAGCAGATCTATGATGCTCATATCTATAATAGGATATTCTTCCTTGGGTCAACCTTCTACATATTTGTTTGGTTTTAACATGTCAACTCGGTCAAGTAGAGAAGGGAAAGGAGGAAACTCAAAAAAGTTAACTTAATTAAGAGGTATTTACTTAAGAGTCTCCATAAAGAAAGGATAACCCTATCTTTCTCATTAAATAAGTCATGATCTCCCTTTCACCCATGTTGATATAAACATCGATAAAATGCCAAAGAGCATGAAGTAACAAAACAAAAAACAAGTGAAAGAAGAGAAAGAATTCATGCATAGAGAGGTAAAGCAAGCAACTTCATCAAGGTATTGAACATGCTCACTAGTAGTGAAGAAATTATTTTTATTTCTTGAAGTGACTCTACCAAGGTACCAAAAAAGCTTCCTGGTAGTAGAGCAACACCAAATATTTTATTAAAAATTTGAAACCTTATACTCACACTTTTACATACTCCTTACCCCTAATCGAAATAACTGAAGCTTGATTGTTTTATAAAAGTGTTAAGCTGATGAGAAATAGAAGTGACTAGATGTAAATCTAGATAAGTAAGGAAAATAAGGTGATCTACAGGATAAAATAATACTTCCCAAAATCTAGACTAAATGCAGAAAGTTAGACCCAAATAGAGAATATGGAGTTATTCCATTATGTTGTCAAGTATTGTAGCTTCTACAAACCCTTCCAATTTTTCCCATTCTTTGATTTTAAAGCCTTCCTTTGACTATAAGAATTGTCATTTTCACTTTTTAAGACCACCATTGGTCATATTTTTCTAAGTGTCAAGTTTTCTTCTTTAAGTACTAAGTGTCGCAACCTCTCACTCTCTCTTGCTAAGATTGTGATATCTTAATTATGCATTGCTTTAAATAGATAATGGGCACTCCTTGATGTTAGTGAGTACTTGTCAATAATAATTGCACTACTTGTAAAGAGACAAAGCACCCTTTGTGAAAACAAGATAAGACATGCTTTGATGGCACTGATTGCATGCCTTGATTTGAGGGATTATGCAATCCTCTACGATAGTCAGTTACACAACTCCTTTTCAGAGTGAATTGTGACACACCTTGAGACAAACATTTATGTAATCAGTTGTGGAAGCAAATTGTCGACTTCCTTATTGTAGTGAACTACACACTCCATTGAGATAACCAGCTACGTGATCTTTTGAGCTAGTGAACTGCGCAATTCCCGGAGATAGCCAATTGTGCATTCCTTGAAAATAGGAAGTGCATACTTCCCAAGGATAGCTCATGCACACTTCTAGATGGAAATGTGGCACATGTTTCCAGGTTGTTATCTTACATGTGGTAGCTAACTAAGTTTAACTCCTTGATTTTAGACATGCGCAACCAAAACCCCAACCCTAACTTCGTGAGTTCTCATCTATCTAAGAAGCCATCCTAGTGCTCATTCTCACTCTCATGTTTGGAGCTCTACTCATGCTCATGAGCATGAGGAGATTTTGGTTCTAATTGTGGTGCTTTTATGGGTAAGTTTCTTAACTGTCATTTTTTGTTGCTTTTGGTTTCGTTTTTTTCACGTTTTCTTTCGCAAGTGTCATTTTGCCTACTTTTCACATAAAAAATGTTTCTTTTTCTATTATTATCTTTTGTAAGTGTCATTTCAACCTTTTATGCTTCTTTTCTAGTGTCACTTCCATTTCCATGATTTTTTTCCTAACAATAATCATTGTTGTTGGGTGTATTTATGCATGCATGTTTTCTTCCTTTCATTATATTTCTTGCTTGATGTGAATACTTATTTGGATGATTCTTGGGTTGCTCCACATCAGGGAAAATTTTAAGAAACCACCACGACCGCCATTGCCACCCCCCTACCCAATATATATATATATATATATATATATTAATAATATATTATATGTATAATAAATGGGTGAATCCCCATGCTACATATAAAAATGTACACGTTATTTTTTCCATTATATAATATGTATATATTTTTTTGGTGAATCTTTTATTGAATTATATTTTTTTGTTAAATCTTAGTGAATTTTTCACTAAACATTGTAAAGTCATTGTTACTTCTCAACATAGTCTTTTCGTGGTTAAGTCAGTGATGATATGTTCAAATTGTTCAACACCTTCACTAGTTATATTTTCGCACTGGGTGATATCAATGCAACATCTTGGAAGTTCAAAGGACCATTAATCTATGTGACATTATTTTCCTACCCACCTATTTCAAGTTTTTGACTTTCTCATTTTCAGGAGCATTTTCTCCACTTTGTGAGGGGAAATTAGGTTGGTTACAAGTTATTTTTTTTGAGATAAATCTCAAACCCTTATCATTACTAGTACTAAAAGTTAGAGTAGGTCAAAGTTTTCTACCAAATAACTACTAATAATTAAATGAAAAATTTAAAAATAATATTCTAAAAATAAATCTATAAAGAAAATAATTAATAATTAATAATATTTTTTATTATTATTATTATTATTATTATTTAAATAATAAAAATTAAATAATAAAATACATTTATTATTTTGTGTTTATTAATTTTTAATATGTAAAACAATAGATAGAATGATATATGATGTTGTTATGTCTCTACCACATCACATTTACAATAATAGCAAATATTAAAAAAAATTTATTAATACATAGCATGTTATTTGTTCCTATCTTGAGATGTTAAGCTCTGCTTCTGACTTTAATGCTTTCGGTACCACCGTACCCATGTTTTCGATTTCCTATTTAATGGTTCGTTACCATACTATGTAAATAATGAAATGGATTTATTAATTGGCAAATGAGCCGCGCGACTTCCAACCAGTTTCTTTCATTTTTCGCGTGCACTACCATCACATGGCTTGCCTCATATGTTGTTGTTAACATTAATCTTTCTACTCCGTCCTGTATGTGGCTCGGGCATGCTATCTTGCCTCGGCTACACCTCTTGGAACTCCCGTCCTCATCGACAGTGTGGAGTCCTCCACGTGATCCTACGGTGGAGCTACTCCTGGGGTTTCACTCTTCCCCGGTTAGCGTTGGTTGTGGGTTCATTTGTTAGGAATCTTTTCCTCGAAGCCTGCTTTGATGCTTCTCTTCCTTTAGCAATCTTGTTCAGCTTGTCACCAAAACCCATGATGCGGAAGGCTTTGACGTCTCAGTTTCATGACCTGGCAGCGAGCGAGTCTCCATCAGGTGAGTTTTTAGTGTTTCCAAATTAATTCTTACAAGATTCCATTATTTGTCTCAGTTGTTGCATAATTTAAGATACCAGTCGCATTAATTGTTTTTCTTTTGGTTGATTTACCTTACAGGAAGCCTGAATCCAACCTTGGGGCTCTTGATTAAACCTGGCGAGGAGTCTCTCCTCCAGCTTCTATCTTCAAGGGCTTCTGGGTAAGAGTCCATCCTGGATTAGTGCCCTCTATTTGGAGATTTTATGCCTAAGCTATTGTCTAGGTCTCGGCACCCTACAAATTTTAAGGCCTTTCCTCCGAATGATAACATTACAGTCTTAGTTTAGTTAGGTTTTTATGAGTTTTCCTATAAGTTGCAATGCAAACTTCCCCTCCTTGGTTTTGGGATTTTGTTAGGTGTAAATGTCTTGAACATAGAGGGATTTGCTCCTACTACGCGTTCTGAACTTTCTACAGCACTGGATTGTCTAAATTCTTGTTGGTTTATTTAGAAATGTATATGAATTCAAGGTTTACAACCTGTATGGTATTTTTCTTAATTTCATTATGATTATCCTAGCTTCGTAGCTGGAACAGTGCCTTCATGAATTTGAAATTCCTTTTCTCAGTTTATATATATATATATATATATATATATATATTGCTTTTGCTAGGTCATTCATTATTCTTATATGAATACCATATAGAGTCTATGCAGCTTTTGGTGAAGCATTTACATTGGATATCTGGTTTCTTTGCTTGGATTGTGGCCCCTAGGACCATCATGTTAACCTATTCTTAAGATGTAAATCTTCGGGTGTTAGAAATAGAGTGTTTCGGAAATCTGCATTTGGGGTTTTTTGCCATTATACATGTTGTTCCACGGTTCTGGTTTGTAATTCACAGAGTCTTATACATGTAAGGTTTAATGTAATTTTGTTTTTCCTCTAGATACCAAATTCTTATGTATGTTCATTTACTATTTACTGGCTCTAGAAATCATTACCAAAAGGGTTTTTCCCCACGAAGGTTCTCTAACGGCTAGGTAGGGTTCTTTATTGGTAGCAGAACTCAAGGATTGAACAGGTTCATCTAGGGTTCATATACCTAAATCTTGACCTGGGCATCCCCTACTATGCACGTACTCTAGGTTTAGCGACTACTCTTGAACTATTCTTCAGCAAATGGTTTTTGGGTTACATATAATTAAGATGATTACTATCAAATCTTTAGACAATTATGCACAGAAATCTTCTATGTTTGTCTTGGTGTTTAAAGTCTGTACAAAGTTCTATATTTTCATATATTACTATAACAGTCTATACTTCGTTTGAACTTGTAAATTTTAGCCTAGGTGGGCCTAATTCATGTTTTTTCCCTTCGTGGTCTATTTCTTATTCCTGCTATTAATAGAACTATAAAATTATTTTCTCTACAATTAGCATATATGCCATTCTTCCAACATCTATAGGCTTCTAGATCTGAGTTTTCAACAGTAAATATAAACTAACTTTACAGTGAGAATGTCTCACTTGGACAATTTCATTTGCTCTTAGATTTCCTCCATCAATAGTAATTCCATGGTAAATAAAAATGCATCTGAGTTTTTTTATAATTAATTCAAGAGTCCTAAAATAGTAATCACTATAAATAAAAGTGCATCTGAATTTTTCTATAATTATTTCAAGAGACTTTCTGAAATAGAAAACACTATAAATAAAAGTGAATCTGCATTTTTTCTATAATTATTTCAAGAGTCCTTCTGAAATAGAGAACACTGTAAATAAAAGTGCTTCTGAGTCTTTCTTTAATTATTTCGATTATAGCCTTAGAAACCTATTGCTCGCAGTGGAATATTCTAATTCAGTTCAAGTATCAGTGTAGTTTCCAGAAGGTAGCTCATACCTGAGATGCTTTTAAGTAAGAAACTCTTGAGGAAGAGGTCACCTTTGGTTTTCATAACTAGTTAAACCTCTTGTCCATGAGATTGTCTTTCGAGACCAAATCTCCCCCCTAGCTTTCTCACAAGACCTTCAGTCTTCTACAAGTTGCATGCACACTACGCCCTTAATATCTTATCATCACTAGACGTAGCAAGTTTTTCCCTACTCACTGCATGTCCCTAAAATGCAATTTTCCTCCCCCTTTACTTCCTTTTCCTTGGATGCCTTCGAGGATTAGGGGAGGTAGTTAGGGTTTTCTTTTCCAACAACTATCTCATTTAACTTCCTTTCCTCAGAAGTTACATGATCTACTGCCACTAAGAATCATTTCTCATTTTTCAATAATAATATTTAATTCAAACAGATAATATGTTATGAAACCAGCTCAAGAAAAAGATAGAAATGATAGATCAATGCCATAAAATTCAACCTCTTCGAGGGGGCAACCTCCTTTACATTACATAAATGAACAATTCTTGGATGATACAAATGACAGAACCTCCTTTCTATATATAGGAGTCTAAGGAGTCACAATATAACCCAAGCGAACCCTAACAATAATAATATTAAAGC